>APFE031383467.1:0-13711 GCA_000404065.3 Pinus taeda
CAGCAAAAAATAACCCTTTTGGTTCCTTGGTTTCCTTCTTTCCTGTAAAAATAAAAGCTTTGCTAAGCTGTGTGTCTGTCTGTGTGAGCTTATCCACAAGATTAGATTTACAGCCAAAGCACTCTATAAGAGCTTTTTTGAAGGCATCCCAAGTCAAAAACCTTCCATTGGAACGTTGATGCTCTTGCCACCATTGCCGCCTTTCATCGTCCAAGTATATTCTCCCCAGCCCAAGTTGAGTATGATCATCATAGGCGTAATCCAGTTTGAAATATTTCTCCATTTGTGCTAGCCATTTGGCTGGATGAGAGCCATCAAATTTATACAAGTCCTTCAATTTCTCATCCATCACAAAAAAAATGGGCGAAAATTTGAAATTGTCACAGTTTAGTCAATATTGCTAAGAATCCCTATTATGACCTATTTTCAGAAATGGAACCATCATTCTGCATCTGCCCATGTGATAGAAATCTTGATCCAGGCACTAGAGTTTCAGATCTGCTGCTACTCTCCCGCCGTCAACCAAAATTTCTGAAAAAAACGCTGATTTTAAATCAACGATATCTCCCTCATCCGGACTCCGATTCGACTGATTTTTTTTTTAAATTAGGTGTTTTTTTCATGAATATTCCAGATATACAATTAGATCTTGTAGATATTGCACCAACACGTCTAGATATGCGCCGCAAACTCGCTTCCCTGAAAAATTATCTGCAACCCCACTGATTTTTAAATCAACGATATCTCCTTCATCCGGACTCCGATTTGATCGAATTTTTTTTTTAAATCGGTTATTTTTTCACAAGTAATACAGATATGCAATCAGAGTTTGTATATCTTGAACCAAAACGTAGGGATCTTATCTGCAAACTCGCTACTATTGAAATCCTGCAAAAAATAAAAAAATTTCTCCACTTTTGTGCCTAAGAAAGTGCTCTGATACCACTTGTTGTAGATCTAACCCAGAATATTATAGATCTGATATGAAAATATAAATAGACCCAAGAATAACAAGATGTGAATAGATAGAAATGCTTCTTTATTATCAAACCCTTATGGTATATAACATTTGATGAGATGGGTTATTACATTTGGTTAATGTGGGTTGGTCAGATTGTATTAAAAGCTGAGTGGGGTGGATCTTTGAACTCGCAAACACATTGCCTAGTGGTCCCTAAAGTAGACTATCGATCATGGTAAAGCCAATAACCTAGTAATCCTGGAACTAGACTATTGGTTACAGTAATGCCAATAGGTGGATTTTCTCTCCGTTGAGCCTAGTAGCCCAGGGATGGGATGTATGGTAAAGTCTAGAGAGTATTTCTTGGTGTAGGGCATAGTGATCCCTAGACCACGCTGTGGATTGAGGGTAATTCCTAAGATACTAGTAGGCATTCAAATTGCTCATGGTGTAGGTGGAGAACCCCGGTGGCATCCATGATTGTTGGTGTTTGTGTTGTGTTCAATAAGTCCCACATTCATGCTTAGAAAATGGAACGAAGCTGATTGGCTGAAGAGAGACATGGCTCATCAAATCTATGGTCGGGTGCAAAGTGGTAATCCCATCTTCAGCTGGTTTATTACATTCATTAATGAGACATTTATTCCCTTGATTTTCATGTGTAAATGTATTGATGTATATGTGGATTTTATGGATGATATGTTTATGATATTTCTATCCCTATTATGTTGGTTATATGTATGTTTTATTACAATGACTATGTATGGCTCTCAACATTTTTTACTTGTAAATTAATGGATAATTTATATATGGAATAATAGATGATAATGTAGCAAATGACATGAGGGAACAATGGTTCATTACAATTCTGAGATAAGTATGATATCCCTACACTTAATTATGTTGTTTAAAATTGTAGGTTACATGTTGATGATATGTTTGATGACTAGTAGGGGTTTGATTAAGGTCTTGTTTAACCTATTGCTTTGGAATCATTGTTTCTCTATAATCTTACTAAATTTAAGTGATGACTCCATTTTGGGTAGTGACCTGGGCTCTAGGCTTGAAAAAGTGGCTTAAATCCTGAGGTCGCTCACATAGAACTCACAATTTTGTCTTTAGTCGCTGATAGGAAAGCCCGTGAGAGCAAATTTGAGCTTTTGGTTGCTCTCTTGCCCATAGCATGGGAGTGACTGAGGCCTAAGATGTCGAGAACATCAATGGGACCTAGGGACAACTGTCTGACTGGCTAACTTGTTCCCTAAGGATTCTGAAGATGATGTTGGATGATTGTGTGTGATGTTTGCATTGATTCCACTTTCTTCAGGTCACATAGCTTGTCAAATCCAATCATAGTGGCACCTCGTCTCATGTTTATCTCAGTTGGCCAGTTAATTGGGTAGATGTGGGAGGAGGATGTTACAATATTTGATCCCTCTTGACGTGTAGATCAAAATTAAGATGGATCCAAGCTGCTTTAATTATTAGTTATAATGAGTTATAGTTATAATTATAGCTATAATTATATTTTTATTTTATGTTTCTTAACTTATTTTATTTGCAATAGAGAGACAACTATTTTGATTTCTCATATTGTCATTAGTAGAAGAGCGTTTTCTATTCTTGGTTCCACCCATATTTCTTCTACTACAATATCTATACTTAATAAAAATCAATAACACTCAATAAAAATTGTATCTAAACTAAGTTGTTATAAACATCGAGAGACAAATTCGAGTGAATTCTCATCCGGACGTTAAAACAATGGTTGACACAGTCTCCGACAAATTTTAAAGCACACAAAATTCTAAGAGAAACTTACTACGATAGATTTTAATGTCGAGGTTAAAAACGAAATGTAAAACCAATTGTCATGTCATGAGTCTCTCACTTGTTAACAAAGTCCAAACCAAGAAAATCTAGAATTACTTTATAAGATATAGGTGGGAAAGAAAAATATAAATAAATTGTAGGATTGCATGCACCATTCTATTATTTTCATTTTCTCCTTTTTATTCCCACTCAAGAGTAAAATTTCAAACTTGTAAATTAAAATGAGTAACAAATAAAATAACGTGAAAAAACCTAATCTTTGAAGTCTATGTAACAAAATGAGAAGGGTTGCTTTCCCTAAGTTTTACCTCGAAGATATGCATCAACAAAGCTACAAAGTTCAGGTTGTTTGTTTTTATTGAATGGTCAAGCTCTCTTTACTAATTTGGATATGAATATTGGTGAGGGTTTCGATATTTGTGGTGGAATTTGGGATCTACTTTGAGGAGTTGTTAAATTTGCAAGGGGTTGATGGTATCTCTTTGGGAAAGTTTCTTATAAGGCTTCTTTTGTATACAGATGACCTTATTTTGATTGCTAAATCAGCTCTTGTTTTGCAAGAGCACTTACTAATCCTTGAGCATTTTTGTAGAAGTGTGGGGATGAAATTCAATATCAACAAAACGAAAGTAGTTGTTTTCTCTAAAAAAGAAAGCATAACCAACACAAGTTCTACTTTGAAGGAAACATTCTAGAAGAAGTTGCGGATTACAAATACCTTGGAATTGACTTCAAGAAAAATCTTAGCTAGGATGGTTGTAGAAAGAAAATAACTTTGGGGACTTGGAATTCATTTTATTCTTTTCAAAATAGGTGTAGAGAGATAGAGTTATGGGACTGAAAAACCACTCAAACTCTCTTTAGGCTTCTAGTTATTCTGGTGATTCCCTTTGGTTGTGAACTATGGGCTAGCAATACATCTGACATGCAGTGGAAACAAATTGAGAAAATTTAGAAGTGTTTGATTACAAACAAATTCAAGATTAAAAGTCAAGTTCCTTATGTTATCTTGTTAAGTGAAACAGTGGCCACTCCTATTGAAGTAATTGTTATGGTACGAGTCATAAGGTATTTAGAACAAATGAGCAAATGGAAGAGGGTAGATGGCCTAACGTTGTCTTTAATGACATATTGTGCAACAGAAAAAAGACTTGGATGCAGCAAAATAACAATTAGTTTAGTAAATGGGGTATTTGTTTGAACACGTGTCCCATAAACAACAAATAGATAAAAGCTTTTGTTATGGATAGGTTCCACAAGTGTAAATGGTATAAGGAGTTAGGAAGAAAGAAAAAGTACTATATTGAAGTGTTTAACTCCACTCATAGTCATCAACCAAAATCATACATAAGAGGACAATATCTCTTGGAGATCCAAATTTTTTATTGCTCAGTTAAGGACTAATTCTCATCCACTCTATTGTGAAATATGGCATTGGAAAAGGCCAAAAGAAGTGTGGGAGGAAAGAGAATGCATTTTTTTTCTTCCAGAAAAGTGGAAACATAAAAGAATTTCATTTTGGAATGTGAGTCCTTCAAATATAGATATGATGACATATAGCTTTTGGAATAATCTATTTAGTGAGGGGTTTGTCGAGAAGAGAAGAGAATCTATTGTGAGGTTTCACATAAAAATGGCCGAATACATCAAGGAGATGAAGAAGATATTTGTCCCATAGGCTATCTTTAGCTTTGTCGACATTAAATATTTTTCTTTCTTTCTTTGATATAGCTAAAAGCTTTTTTTGCAATGAATATATCATATTAAATAGGCTACAATAGAGAGTAATACCATGGGCAAAACCATGGGTTGTGAAACCATATCCCAAAAAACTCCATCGGTAAACTTACTATTTTATGTCAATTTTATTTTAAATATTAAATATTAATTTATTTTTTTATATTATTTTTAAATTTTCATTGGTTACAATGAATGTATCACATTAGGGAATAATACATTTAAATATGACGCATCAGCCAAGAATAGGCAAAACCATGGGTTGTGAAAACGTGGAGCCCAAAAACCTTCATTCATAAATTTATCATTTTAAATTAAAATTCATTATCATTTTAAATTTTAATCCATTTTTGTTTATATGCTCCCTTGATGTGTGAGAGGCATATGGTATTTCTAAATTGTGAGTGTGACCAATTGTGAGTGTAAGCAAAGGTGTTTGAGGAGCTTGTGTACTGGTCCCTTGAATCTTTTGGTGGGTGGCATCGTTTGATCACCTTGAACTATGTGGTTGGTTGGCAACATTTGAACGGCTAAAGGGGGGACAATTTTTTGAGTCCCACAACATCCCTTTGGGGATGGGGTGTTCCTTGACAGGTTTTGGTGTCCCTTTGGGGGGTTCTGGTGAAACCCCTTAAAGGTTCAAGTTTTGTGGGAGTACTTGTAGAATCCCATACTATTTGGGGTGGGTTGTTGCATTCAAGCCTTTTGGGGTTTTGTATCTAGCTACCATCCTATATCTTACTAGCTAGCATCCTGTATCTGAAGTGATTTCCATGGCTATTCATAGGGGTGTTTAGTCACTTTTTAAAGGTGTGGTGTACTATTATTTGCACCCTAATATCTTAAGGTCTCATTTTTTCATCACGCTCAATATTGCAACTGCATTGAGTGAGCCGCATATGAGTATAACCAATTTCATTTCTAAGATGGTGTCAAGTTAGGAACACCATGAATAGTTGTAACCATGACTAATGGGAAGGGTCATTTTGACTCTAAAGTGGAAAACCTTTGAAGGGACCTGTGTTTTGTGTGATTTTTCTGCATGCCTGAAACATTCGCTCTGGTTCTTTGGTGAATTGTCTTGTTTTGGTTCTGGTTCTTTTGCTTGATGGGCAATTTTTTATATTTTTTCTTTCTTTTTTTCTTTCTTTATTTCTTTTCTTTTCCTTTTCTTTCATGATATTATTAAAAGCGTTAAAAAATGGCCAATACTGATTCACCACTGCCCAAGTATTGTTGAATATTCCAACAGTTGAAACATGGGAGTTTTCCATTAATCAGAAGGCTTCTTAAATCCATGCAATGGAAGGTGATTAGTGGATCCACACATCAGAGTAACAATTGGCTAAGTTGAAACCCTAACCACCTCGAGGGTTTGTCGAAATTTCAAAGCTATAGTACAACATAGGTTGTTATCTAATATACATTAGATAAATTTTATGAAATTCATATGCTTCTCATCCAATATTTCATTGTTTTATTTTATAATACTAAATAAAAGATTATATAAAAACATATATTTGACAAAGAAATAATGTGGTGCTTTTAAAGATTGTTTTGTTAAATTGTAATTTATTTAAAATTTGTTTTGTTAGATTTTTTAATATTTTTATAAAAATTTGTATGAGGAACATATAAAATTCTTTATAATGGTTCCCTATATAAATGAGACTCGATTCATTCAAGAATACCATATGAACACTCACACTTACATGAGAATGGAACTAGATCAAAATAAAACAACATTTTTCCAATCACTATCATAACAACATTTTCCCCAACAACTTAAGTTAAATCCAACCATCTATATAATATATATATATTATATATATATATATATATATATATATATATAAACATGAACCTAAAATCATCAATGGTGTAAAAAGATATTTAACTAAATTTTCCAAATCATAAATTTTAACATTATTCAAATTATTGCTATATTCTCCTCTTTATATTAATTATTACATTCACCTGCCTTAGATACATAAGATCAACCACAATGTAATGAATGTAAAAAGTAACTTAACTAATTATTTATATTGGTTATCACATTCATTTCCCTGTCGTACACAAGATTAACCATAATGTAATGAATGTAAAAAAGGAACTTAACTAATTCTGCTAGGTCACAACTTGTAAGTTATTAGTCCCTGCCTTCAGCATAGCAGGTACTATTGTGATCGATCAATTATTGACTTCCTATTAAATCACGTTGAGCGAACAATATATTCCCGTACATTTTAGGTTTAACCAATGTTTTATATAAAATATTCTGCTCAACAAACTTATATTGAATGTTTTTGTTTCGACCTCTTATTACTCGCTCGACTGTATACTTTTCTCAAGACTTAGGATAAAGAGTTGGGGGATCGACTATCTACTTTTCTTAAAACTTAGAATAAGAAATTTTGTCGGCTCATGTACTTTTATTAAAACTTAGGATAAGCAGTTTGGCTCTTTGTGAATTTTAAGAAAAGTTTGCTTCCCACCGTAAAGCTAGCTACCTACCAGCCATGTGCCATCTTTGGTTGCCATCGCAACACCAGCAACTCAAGGCACCTGCCACTGTAAAGACTTTGGTTCATATGTGAGTGAATAACCATAGAAGAAAGAACAATCGCGCTCTGAGCATTTCAACCACTGGCCCTGGCCCTGGCCCTTGCTTGTTACAAGTGCTGCAAGTACAATACACAGGGATTCATAGCTACGAGCTCATCTATAGAAGAAGCAGTGGATTTCTATAGACTCACCTGTAGAAGAAGTGTTGAAAGGTATTTTTAAATTCCAAATTTGAGCAATTATTCAATCTATGGTAAAATAGTTACATTAAAAATAGAACAAAAACATAAATACAAACCTTGTTTGTGTTATTAAGTTGTCCATATGTCACTTCGAATATCTAGTTTTGTTGTGCCTCATTTGGGTTGCTATTGATTTCCATCAACTTTTCAAGAGGCCCCACAAAAACATTCTTGGCTGTGAAGTTGGAGAGTCTTCATTCAACATGCCTACATTTAAAAAATTGAATGACTCCAATCAGTAATGCTTAACAAATTTAAATAAATAAAACTTTAAACGGTTATGTAGACTCTTATAATAAAATTGTAACTTTGTGATATGCTTACGAGCTTTGCGCTATCTCTAGCAGCAAATGCTAGGATATCTGCACATGAAACATTGTTTGGGCAGATGGTCTCTAATATTGATTTTTCCTTGTCAATCGCGTCATATCCATGAAGGATCGGATTGCTAACAAGACTATTTTTCTCGGTAGTGTTGTTGGTAGCAGAGTCTATGAGAACAAAACCATCACATCCCTAAAAGCGCACATGATTTCAACATTATTCAAACACACTATAACATATAATCACATTAGAATATGACTCATGAGTTATGGATTGGGAGTAGATGCTGATAATCTATAACGATAAGCAGAAGCACATATATCTAAAGCGGCAGGGATAGAGATAGAGAGGAACACATGTAGTTGTAAGAAGAAATCATTAGGAAAGACTCTTTCTGTGAAAACATGCATTTTTTGCAGAATTTTTGGATGTTGGTATGTTTATAAAAATGTAATAATGGAATATTGAAGCCTACCATGACGAAAAAATCATGGAAATTCATCCTTATGAGTCCACGAGCTACTTCTGAACTATTTAAGAAGGCATCTATCACAACCTCGAACACAGTGGTTTCCGCTTCTCGACAACTATAATCATAGAAACCGACTTTAAGAGCCCCACCAACATCCACTGCACAAATTAGCAAGATAAGAAGGGTTGAGTACTAATTGGTGTTCGTCATGGCCATCTCAATAAGCACTAAAATGTATTATCATGGTTTGAATATGAAGAATCAACAAGCCGAGTATCAAGGCATGCTAGGGCAACTAGAATTCCCATGGAATTAGCAAGAGTTGATAACATAAGAGGCTGGTAAGGCCAAAACAATGAAAACAAATATGCCGGAGATCTTACCCTGAAGAAAAACCCTAATGGTTTGAGCCTATGTGCGAAGGAGGAAGATCGACGTACTGTAACTTGTCAACAACCAAATGCAAGGTGGAATATAATCCCAAACATAGAAAATGGGAATAAAATCAGAGTAATAATAACACAATAGACATAGAATGTGCCGCTTCCCACTTGAGAGATGGTCTCCTAGCGTTGAAAATCCCTTGGAAAAGTGTAGAGCCAAAGTAGCAGCTCGACAACCGACAATAGCCAGCAATGGTGAACATTGGAAGGGTTACAAGCCCTCCATCACCAAGAGTATACTCAGAGAGGAATCTTACCAAAGAATATAGTGCAAATGAAGTGCAAAAGGCAGGCTTGGATGGACTAGTTACCAGAAAGGAACCCTAGGGAAAATCTAACTACGTTTCTTGGGTAACAAATCGATGCTTGAAAGAAGGCTAGATGTAACAAATCTACACTTGAAAGGAGGCTAGATGGCGATGAAATACTCCAAATCCTAGGGCCAGATGGCCATCCTTCATTAGACATAGCTTGGTTAATGTGCTCTAAATTTCTTGCATTTTTCTCTCATGAATTTATGTGCCACATTTTTTTTCATTTTTTTTTGCATTTCCATGATTCGAAATGAAATAAATCCAAGAAATTTCTATGATAAAGTTCTTCATTTCTTTCATCTTGTCATTTGCATGAAGCACGATAAAATCATATGCCTGCGGTAAATTTACCCAAAAATAGTTAGAATTTAAGTTTTAAGGACTGGTTTTTTACCCTAAAAAATGATGGAAAACAGAGTTGTTCAAGCTAGTTTTCCAAAAGAAGTTCTGCTCGACAGAAACTTGTAATATAATCAAGTTGGTAATGCTTCCTCGATTTGGAAATGGTTAGCAGTGATGCGACTGGGACTCGTCTAGTTCTGCCATAAAATTCACCTCTAAATGTGGAATATTTTGGGTAAAAACTGTGAATCTAGAACCTGCAGCTGAAACATAGTAGGCCAAAATAAAACATTGGGTTTCCTTTATACAGATACAAAAGAGGTGGGAACAAACCATAATAATGGGCATTTTTGTGGCATGCATCGTAATAAATATATCGATGACACTTTTCCCTCTTTGTTGGTAGGTTTCAATGTCCCTTTCCCAGGATCCCAGAATTGAGCCGTGTCGAACCAAATATTTAAACAATGAAACATGTTGAGAACCATCTGGGCTCCTCATGAGGGCAGGACCTTATTTTCCAGAACACGAGGGCCACTTGCGTCACGAACCTATTTTCCAGAAATTTCCAGAAAACAACATGCAATATGTGGATGAATTAGCAACATTCTTTCTAGGTTTTATATAGTTCAAATTGTGCTTAAGAATTTTTTTAGCTTTGGCCACTCCGCCCCTGGTGCCTATTTCAGATTCAGCAGAAATCATATTTGCAAGCACTATAGCCTTCTCTTCTGCAATAGAGTCTAAAGATCAAACTTTTCCAACATCTGACGCTGGTACTTCCAGTGTGTAAGCAATTTGGTTCTCAAATTTAAACAAATGTTGAAGTCTGTTCGAACAACTCAAACTATTGGAGTTTCTCAACCCCAGCAGGGACTACCGCTACAGAAGTGGCTCCCTTGTTTAAATCAATTACTTCTTCTCGTATTTATAAAGATCAAATAGAATGTAATGAAGGAATGTAACTAATTCTATCAAAGCATTCTATTGAAGGTTGTTCCTTGGTGGTAGGGTAAGTCTCTTGAGTGAAGTGTTGTGTTGGGCTAAGAAGGTTGGTAATTCTTGGTTAAGATAGTTGGCACATGATAATGCTAGAACTAAAACAAAATATCAACAATAATGTAATAGAGATGAAAACCAACTTCATGAGTTTAGTAGGTTATGTCCTGTGTGGTAGTTTTGATGCATATACCTAATGAGCCATCATGTTACCTTAGTGATGTTTTGTGCCCAATGATGTTGATATTCAAATAATGTGACAAAGGTGCCCAATTAATTCCACTAGTCCATAAGTCATGTACATTGGAACAATTTATTAAATGTGTCTAAGTAATTCCACCAATGCATAATCCTATCCATCAAAGTGTAAAATAAAAAAGTTTCTTCATTTGTAGTTTAGTTTAACATGTGTTTTTCCCATTCATTGCATTCCATAATTATACTTTGTAATCCTATAAATAATGTTGGAAGTCATCCTATTTATATTTCTCATGCATAGGATAAGCTTGACAATGTCTTATTTTTCATTTCCATCTGTGCTATGTTTTTGTTAGTTTTAGTTTTATAGTCCATTTTTTAAACGTTTTGAAATATGTAGCCTTTATGTTGAATCCCGAAGAGCTTCTTTAGCTTGTGCATTTCCTTTCTCCTCTATCGTTATACAAAGACACTAAAAATTTGGGTCAATAATGGATTAAAATGATTATACAGTAAGTTACAGTTTTCCATTTTGGGATAAGACAAGCCTTCGAATGAGCTTGATATTAGTATGTAGCCATGCTTCTAAAAAGTTATAGGTAAGGAATTCTTATATAAAATACTACTTGTTATATTGAAACACATGTAGAAGTAAAATAGGTCACATTGAACCTTGGCACAATATTAATTACTGATAAAGTTAATCCATTTCCATTATTTTCAAAGCAATAACCATGATATAAAATTGATTTACATAATTATGATATCACTTTAATGATTCTCTGAATTTGTGAATACTGAAGTTGTTATCTACAAGGATTTATTTGGATTAGATTCCAAAATCACACTAACAAACTAGAATTGTAAGTCATTTAGTCCAGAAACAAAGGTAAGAGACATGTATCTTTACTAGGATTTTAACATCCTTGAATCCATGGGTATTGAAGAAATTTCAACCCCCACTCCAGTTATCAATTTTCCTTATCACTCCATGCATTCAGTTTTAAATCCAAGCATGATAAAAATTCTGAAATCTAGAAATGATAACATTTTTCTGAAAACACAAATTTATAGATTTTACAACCGTTGAAATTGCATAAATAAAACAGAACAAAATTATGGCAGCCACACGCAGAAAATAACACAGTGATTTTTGGTCAATGTAACCCTGGAAAAACCCCTACAAATCTTTGGGAAAACTAGTTTGAGAGCTCTTCTTTATTTTTTAAAATGCTTTTACAGAGAAATTGAAATACATAGTAAAAATTCCACCAACCACAAATTACAACTTATCTCGATTTTTGTGCTTGAACTCTTCCTTGAAAATTGTGCCAATCAACAAATGACCAAAACAAAAAAATTTACAGCAAGAAAACAACATTAAATGTTGTATGACCAACCTTGAAAAATGTGCCCAGAACTTGTTGTCCGTCTTCCTCGATTTCTATGCCTTTCTCCTGTTGTACGATTTTTCCTTGGGACGCATGCCAATAAATGATGCTACCTAGATTCATTGAAATGTCTTCTTGCTGCTCTCCTTCACTTCCTGACTACTCAAAATTTTTCTCCTCGCTCTCTCTACTCTTTCTCTCAAATGCTCATGAAAGAAATGAATGATCTTTTACTCTTCTCTTTTCCTTTTATTCTCTAAATGACCTTTTGGGTTACCCTAACATTTGATGGTTGAGATTCATTTAGATCTAGGGATGATAATAAATGTGCATTTAATTCTCACTTTCTATTTTTTAACTCACTCATTTAAATAAAGACCCACTTATCCTTTTATTTCCATAGTCACTTTTTCACTTTCTAATTCTTCAATCACTTTAACAAAGTCACCTTTGATTAGATTGTAACTTTACCACTTATAAAGTCACTTTTAAATTAAATTGACTTTACCACTTATAAAGTAAATTTAGGAGAAAAGTAAAAAATAAATTTGGACACTTTTCCCTAGGCCAAAGATCAATGCCTTAGGGAACCACTTGTCCTTTGGTACCCAAATTTTAACGCTCCCTCTTACCGAGGAAAGTGTTCCTCACCACTCCCATCTTGTCTCTGAATTATACATGCTTGCCACGTCGTCAGGCTTTGGTAAATATGTCTTCTACCTTGTCATTTGTGGAAATTTACTCAACATTGACAACTCCCTTTTGGACATAGTCTCTAATGAAGTGATACTTGATCTCAATATGATTTGACCTGTCATGAAAAACTGGATTCTCCGTGATTTTTATGCAACTCTGATTATCACATTAAATTACTGAAGATCTCAATGCCTGACCAAATACGCCAAACAACATCTTGTGAAGGCATACCTCACAACTATCAAACTAGCAACCATATACTTTGCCTCAGTTGAACTCAATGCAACTGACTGTTGTTTCTGGCTGATGCACAACACAACTGCCGAACCCAACCCAAAACAACACCTGGAAGTAATCTTCCTATCTGAAGCACAACCTACCCAATCTGAATCTATGTACCTTGCAAGTCTCACTCCATCACCCTGTCTATAATGTAGACCAAAATCCAGTCTCCCCTACAAATAATGAAGGATGTGTTTTGTAGCTACCCAGTGCATTCTCTTGAGCTCACACATGAACTGACTCATAGTGTTAACAATAACATATATCTGGTCGAGTGTTGACCAAATATATAAAACAACCAATCAACTATCTATATAGAGTAGGATCCACCAACTCGGAATTAGAAGTGTGAAGCTTCTTCTAGTTATTGATCATAGGTGTAGACATGGGTTTGCAGTCCTCCATGTGAAATCTGCTAAGAATATCCACAATGTACTTCCCTTGTCCCAGGAAGAAATGCCCCTCGTCTTGCCACACTTCCAATCCTAGAAAATAATTGATTAAGCCGATATCCTTCATCTCAAGCTCTAAATAAAGATCTCTCTTGTAGCCCTCAATGAGTCTCTCTACACCAGTGATGATCAAGTCATCAACATACAATGCCAGAATGAGAGGCTCCTCACCCACCACAATGAAGTATAGGTTCGGATTAGCCTCACTCTTTGTGAAACCCAACTGCTGCAAGTATGTATTAATCCTCGAGTACCATGCTCTAAGAGCTTGCTTCAGGCCATAGAGTGCCTTTTTCAATCAGCATACATGGGACTCCTTCCCATGCACCTCAAATCCCTACAGTTACTCAATATAAACCTCCTCATGAATGAAGCCATTGAGAAATGCAGTCTTCACATCCATCTGGTGAATCTTCCAACCCATCTCTGCTGCAATCAATATAATGGAGTGAATACATGT
>APFE031383470.1:2893-52936 GCA_000404065.3 Pinus taeda
AGCTTGATTTTTCATTATGTTCCTTTCAATGTTACAATACATATTTATACATGCCGAAGCATCCAATACCATGGACCAAAAACCATCGCGTCCAAAACCATGGACCGAAAACCATCGTCCAAAAAACATGTGCGAAAATCATGCACAAAACCATAGGTGGCTCCGCCCAACCTAACATAGGGTCCAAAACCAAAATTTTCCGGGGCGCTGCCCCGGACCCCATAAAGTGGGGTTACGGGTACCCTTCAAACCCCCTATTAACTATGTGGAAAGAATATAACACAACCCAACAATGGAAAAGTATAAAACAAGGAATAACAGTAACATCCAGCAGAGACCGGGCCCTAGCCACCAACGAATACTACTTAGCTACTTCAGAATATCTGAATGAACAACAACGCAAGTTATATATTAATCATCAAATTCTCTTGTCATTACTATACAATCTCGTTCTTCAAAATCACGGTTCTGTAAATTAAAATTACAATTGAAGTAAAAGGCGAGAGATTCCTTTCTTCATTTAGTTTTCCCCTTTATAGTCAAAAGGAAAAAGATAAATGTGATCCCTCAGGATCAGGAGATCCTGAGGGATTCACAACTAAATTCTATCTTCAGATAATTCTTTCATCTTGTGTTGATCCTCTTGATTCATTCCTTGGTTCGACCGCACATGATGCACCTCATTTCCCTTGATTAGCTTTTGTTGTTCTGACTTTGGAACAACAGTTGTTCCATCTACTTTTTTCCTGCATAAAAAGCAATGAGAGTTAGTTTGGATGGTCAAATCGTATCAAGAACAATTTCATTCATCCCTTATCAAAATCCTATCAATATGTTATTATATCATGGCAAAAAATGAATAAGAAAAGAGGAAAAAGACAGTGTAATCAAGAATAAATACATACCTATTTCATGGCTCAACATATTCCCATGCTTAACTTGTTTCATGTCCTCATGAAAAATGAATAGTTCCTATGTAATGTAGTTAAGGAGTAAGTTGGAAAGAAGGTTTCTTTATCTTGCCTAAAACCGTGATGTTGTGCCAGAATTGAAAAGGCTACCTTTTCGTGTCCTTCAAGCAACTCATAGTCAGACCGATACCCTTCAGGAGGATACCAAATAATGGGACTCCTAAATTGACATCCCAACCAATAAGGTCCTTCCCTCAAGATAAGATTGTTGTATGTGATCAACCAGCTCATGGCAACTTTGAAATTCCAATAATTAAATGGTTCTCTTTCCTTAACACTATTAGTTTAGATCATCATCTCATTTTGGATGCAAGAAGGGATCTTCCTTGAATGGAGAGGAAATATGTTGTTCCTTTCTGCATAGTTTCCTTATGTATGGGCCTTAAAATTTTAATCACGCCCTCTTGTGTCATCAGCCTTTTATGTTTAGAAAACAGTTGCAAAGGGTGAGTAGGCTCACTCCTTACCCAGAGATCCAACCCATGTTCCTATCTTTGGAATGAATTATAAGCGTTAAACCACTTAAGTTGATTAACTGCAAAAGAGATAAAAGCCTAGAATTGAATGTCCCCAACAAAAGGGCTAGGATTCTTATCCACTTCTTCTTCTAATACAAAATTATGCAGATAAAAGTCGCAAAGAAGCCGTTGGACTTTTGCCCCATGTTCCTTATAGCAAAATATAAATTCTTCATTTGTATTTAATTCAATTGGCTTGCCAGCACTTACAGCTTTAATATTTAACAATAAGTACCATTCTAATAAGAATAGGGCATAATTTGTGGCAGGAGACCTACATGTCAAGACATTCAAATATAGCGAGAAAATGGTGTCTATCTGACTCATGACTCTGTCCAGCTTGGTCTTCACCTTCTTCAGCTTTTCTTCCTCCTGTCTAAATATATCAAAATTCCCATTCTCAGTTATGGTTAATTCCCTAAACTTCTTCTACAACTCTTGATATTTTTTCAAGGGAACTATCTCCTGTTCACATCATTCTAAAGCAAGTTGGGCTTGTGTCAACTCCTCCTGTAGCTTTAGAAGAATAGGGTCATTGCTTGACAGGATATCCTTGGCTTTCTCTTCTATCTGAGTGCTTGTGCTCTGAGAGGATATATCCTCGGTCTGCACTTTCTTATTCTGGGAGGACCAACCCTCTGTCTGAATGGCTACATCCACTAAGTCTACATGCAATTTTTCCTGGGTGGCTATTGTTTGAGTAGGAATGAGTTCGGTTTGGGTTTTTGTTGCCCTACCCTTGCATATTTCCATTTGTGTAGCCACAGTGACTACCTCAAGAGTAGTACTCTGGGCTTTTTCGTTTGCAATTTCTTTTAACTTCCGATGTAGCCTTTTAACTGTCTTTTGAAGTTTTTGGTATCTTTTTCTCAACTTTTTTAATTTTTCTCTGGCTACTCGCCTCTTCCGAGGATCATATTTTACACTAATGGGCTTGTCAATAGCTTATATATCTAAATATTCCTGTTGTTTATCATGGCTATGCTCCAATAGAACCATGTCACCAGGTTGGTTGTCGAATTCATGAATAACTTCTATGTTTGCTTCCTCTTCCTGGTCTGTAGCCTCTGGAGAAGGCAGAATTTCTATATGACTAGAATCCCTTAGGGATTGGGCTTCCATTAGGTTAGGATCAAGTGATCCTCCAATCTGCATGTATGCATTCATATTTTCCAAGACCTGGGCCATCCCTGTCTCAAAATCCTACAAAAGATCATTTTGGGGGCTAATGGTTTGTGTTTGAGGAGGCCCTACTTCATTTTCCAATTCATCATCAAAATGTTGTGCTAATTCTTGCTCTAAGTCTGGTCTATCCTCTTTCTCAGGTTCTTGTTTTGAATTGGCCTCTTCCCAGAGTCCTGATTATGAATGACATCCTTCCCCTTGTTCAGGTTCTTCCTCTGGCTCTAGCTCAAAATTGCCTGGTTCCTCTAATTCTAGTTCGAAGTCCTGTATATTAACTAGGCTAGATGATTCTACTGGTTGTTTAGTTCTATCTTGAGGACCCTGAGGCATCCTTTGGACAGGTTCAACCTTGCATACCCTATGAGCTTGTGAGGTCTACTTTTTGGAGCAGCCTTTTTTCTCTTTGGAATAGGGTTCTGTTGGCTAAGTTCCAAGGTTGCAAAGCTTTGGGCTAAAAGGCCTTGACCACTCTTAAGGGAAGCTACGAGATGATTCCATGTTAAGTTTTGTTGAGCAAGATTATGACTAACTATTATTCTGATCAAACAATGGTGACTAACTACAGTGTTGGGATGTTGAGCCCGTCTTATCCTATCGGCAATTTCATGCAATAATGAATTCAAAAGTGATGGCAAATTAACAGTGAGTTTTTGCTTTAGAATGGCTAAGAGTTTGAGTTGGTGTGGCCTTACCACATCTTTTTGACCATCACAAGTAATTTACCTCTAGAAAACGCTTGCCAACTCGCCCCATGGTTCTCCCAGAGAGGATGGTTGAATGCCCTTACCTTTCTTGGCTAATTCTTGTCCTGCATCTCTAAAAATCTCCACCACGTCATGTAACATTATGTACTTTTTCGACCATACTACTCCTTCTATCGATAGCCCAGAAACTTCGGCTATCATAACGTCTGATACTGTGATTCTTCTACCTTTCACCATGGATTTCCCATTTTGTAGATGTTGTAGAAACTCAATAGCGATTTCCTCGCTAGGGGGCTAAAATATTGTGAAATATGATATCCACCCTACATGGACCAAAATTTCCCTAGCTCTGTCAGAGACTTCCAACGCTAAAGGTTCTTGACGCACTATCTTTCCACCCATAATGCTTGAGTTATTCCTACTATTGCAAAGGATTAGTACAGTGGAGAAAACATAGCAACAAATAGCAACAGAGAGATAGAATAGCAAGTAGTTGTAACAACTAAGTTTTACAATGTTAAGCGATATTTCTATGAGAATTAATATTATTAATTCGAGGGCCATTATTTTTCCACATGCCACGTGATCATGGGATATCATTTCAACCTATCAATTCCAATAAAACAACTACAACACATGCATGAGTGTAATGGAGATCCCCTCCCTCCTTCAAAATGAGAGGTCACCTATGATCGAATGGACAGGGAAATGTTGTTCTAACAGCAAAGTACAAGGGTGAAAGATATAGCAGTATATGAGACAGAGTACGTATATTAATGAAAGAACTGTAAAAGGTATGGGTATAATGAAAGAGAGGTGTGTAATGATGGTTATTGATAAGAGATAAGATGCTTTGGTTGATGATAGGTTATGTGGTAAGGAAAAAGGACAGCAATATGCAAGAAAAAGATGCTTTACTGATGATATTTTGGCTGAAAATGATATGATTGATTAAAAACATTAACTCATGCATAAAGGTTCAAAGTAGGGAGAAATTATGGAAATAATCTCTTTGATAAAAAGAAAACTAAGAAGAGGTTATTATAATAATTATTGATGTTGAAAATAGATCTTCAATACCATAAACAGAGCTTCTGCTACCAGCAAGCATCCATAGCCTCGACAAAGTTGCTTTTTAACCCATATGAGCCAGGATTCTCAATTTATAGTTGGATAATTCCATTGTTGTTTCTACAAAAGAGATCAATGTGCTAGCATGGTAACTAGATGACCACACTGCCATTCACTAGGAAGTAGTAAAAGTGATCAGGCCAGTTCATGATGAGACCTCCTGTTCAAAGGATATTTTAGCCATCCAATGGATCATAACCCTAATGTGGTTGCCATAGTGGGAATGTCACATCGCTACATCCTTATGAACATGGTAGGTTGGCTCTTAATGAGTCCCCTATCCTCTATCTGTAGGCAAAATTTTGTTCTTATTACACATTTTTATGATAAATAGAGGGAGGCTCAATACTCCTTAAGAGCAGGGATGGTGGAAGAAGTTGAACATGTCAATAGAAAAAAATATACCCATAATCTCATTTATAATAGATAGAGAGGATGATAACCAGGAGGAGTGGAACCAGCATGGTAAAGATGATCAGTCAGTATCATATACATCAGAAATCAACACAATAAAGTAATATATAAATAATTGTGTCCCTTTCATTTTTTTTTTAAATCTATCATCAAGAAGCTATCTTGTTAAAGATCATAACATTAAGGTTATTCACCTGCTTCAATAGAATCCATAATTCTTGTCCTCATAAAAGTATTTTACTTCATGCCATGAAAGGGAATCAGAAAAATGGGGTTGAGATGAGCTAGGAATAATCCTGCAAGAGGAAGGAGCTGTTGTTCAACAGCAAAGTAATGCAAGGAAAAGGGTGTTCTTCAGAAAACACAAAACTTCACAAGAAGCAAAAATGTTGTTCCAAAGATGGAATAGCAATTGTTCAAAAGTGGGAACAGCGAAACACGCTAAGAGAAAAAGGTGTTGTTCAAAAGTTTGAACAGCAAACAACAAAAAGTGTTGTTCCAAAGTTGGAACAGTAGTTGTTCTAAAATTTAAACAACAACTCACAAAAAGCGTTGTTCCAAAGTTGGAATAGCAAAGACGCAAAAAAAACAAAAAAAAATGTGTTGTTCCAAATTTGGAACAGCAAAGACGCAAAAAGTGTTGTTCCAAAGTTGGAATAGCAAAAACGCAAAAAGGTGTTGTTCTAAAGTTGGAACAACAAAAATGCCGAAAAGTGTTGTTCCAAAGTTGGATAAAAAAAAACGCAGAAAAGTATTGTTCTAAAGTTGGAACAGAAAAGGTGCATAAAAGTGTTGTTCCAAAGTTGGAACAACAAAGACGTAGAAAAGTGTTGTTCCAAAGTTGAAACAGCAAAGATGCAGAAAAATGTTGTTCCAAAGTTGGAATAGCAAAAACGTAGAAAAGTGTTGATCTAAATTTGGAACAGAAAAAACCCAGACAAGTGTTGTTCCAAAGTTGGAACAACGAAAACGTAGAAAAGTGTTGTTCCCTAGTTGGAACAACAAAGACGTAGAAAGTGTTGTTCCAAAGTTGGAACAGCGAAAATGCAGACAAGTGTTGTTCCAAAGTTGGAACAACCAAAACGCAGAAAAGTGTTCTTCCAAAGTTGGAATAGAAATGACGCAGAAAGTGTTGTTCCAAAGTTGGAACAACAAAAACACATAAAAGTGTTCTTCCAAAGTTGGAATAGCAAAGACGCAGAAAAGTGTTGTTCCAAAGTTGGAACAGTAAAACGCATAAAAGTGTTGTTCCAAAGTTGGAATAGAAAAAATGCAAAAAAGTGTTGTTCCAAATTTGGAATAGCAAAGACGCAGAAAAGTGTTGTTCCAAAGTTGGAACAACAAAAACGCAAAAAAAGTGTTGTTCCAAAGTTGGAACAGCAAAAACGCAAAAAGTGTTGTTCCAAAGTTAGAATAGTAAAAATGCAAAAAGTGTTGTTCCAAAGTTGAAACAACTGAAAAACAGAGAAAAAACACAGAAAATCAAATCATCAATCATATTTACAGTTTTTACAAAAAGAAATATTTTTTTACAAAAATGACGCTGCCGAAGGATTTCCTTCTGCAACTAGAACTTGCATGGTGGAGTCCTTGCATATCTGTTGTTAAAAAGATTCTCTTGTAAGTGGTTTTTGGTAGAGGTGCACCTGATGCCCATTTGCTTTAAAGGAAAAAACAGACCTTTCAATGGTGGCCAATGTAAGAGTGCCATTTTCATGCACTTCCTTTATTTCATAGGGGCATAACCACCTAATCTACAGTTTACCAGGGAAGTCTTGAAACCTGGAATCGTAAAGAAGTGCCCAGTTGCCCTCATGAAATGTCTTTTTCTTAATCAGAGAATCGTGTCATTTGGATCTTTGTTTTTGAATGAGTGCAGTATGTTGTAGAGCCAATAATCAAATTTCATCTAATTCATTTATTTGTTGTAGTATGTTAATCTGGGCTTCAGTTAAATATAGTCCCACCTCCTCAGCTATCCTTAGTGTTTGTATCTCAAGTTCTATGGGGAAAATGGGTTCCTTACCAAATACCAGCTGATATGGAGAGTGTCCAGTAGTGTTCCTCCAAGTCGTGCGATATTCCCACAAGACCTCTGGCATTCGAGTAGCCCAGTCTCGTATGTGCGATAAGACTGTATTCATTAGAATAGCTTCAATTACTTTGTCGGTACCCTCCACCTGCCCGTTCGCCAACAGGTAATACGAAGAGGTAATTATGTGCATAATGTAATGATTCTTTAGTGTAGCAGTGATCTTGTGGCCTACAAATTGTGGCCCCCCATCAATAATTACTTCTCTGGGTAAGCCATACCGCACAAAAATTTCAAAAAGAAAATTAATCATTATTTCCTATGTTGCTCTTATTAACGCTACTTCCTCCACCCATTTAGTCATGTATTATGTTGCAACCAATACATATGATTTCTGATTGGATGATGGGTTGATGAACTCGACGAAATCTAATGCCAAATGCTCAAAGGGTTCTATCACCAGCTATCGATGCAGGGGCATCTCATCAGATTGGCCAAGGCAGCCCATCCTTTGGCAACTATCGCATGCGTGGACAAAATTTCTTAGCATCCTTAAAAATCGTGGGCCAGTAGTAGCCCATTTGTAAAATGTTATGTCGAGTTCTTTGGTCTGCAAAATGTCCACCACAAGGTCCATCGTGGAAGGATTTTAAGATAGCATAAATTTTGTCTTCCCTGATACCCCTGCGCATGTGCATATCAGCCCCTGTGTGAAAAAGGTATCCTCCGATCCAAGAGAACCGATTGTTGCGCTACACTATCAATTTCCTTTCTCTAGGTGTCAAATGTTTCGGCAGTTTTCCCATTGCTAAGTAATTCACCACATCTTCGTACCATGGTGTTTTTACGGCCACAGGAAATAGGTGTTCATCCAGGAACTGGTCTTCTACTGCCACTGCATCGCCTGTTTTTGGCACTCAAGTGAGGAAGTATGCCACAAGGTTTTCCCTCCCTGGTCGACCCATTATAGTTATTTTAAATTCCTGCAAAAGTAGTAACCAACATGTCACTCTTCCATTCGTAATGGGTTTATTAGCTAACTATTTGATAACAAAGTGATCAGTATACAGAACTACGGGGTATCTAGTTATATAGTGTCTAAATTTGTTAATAGCATAAATAATAGCTAGAAACTCTTTCTCTACTACTGTGTAATTCAACTCAGCAAGAGTTAATTTTTTGCTAATGTAATATATAGCGTAGGGTTTCTTGTCTTCTTCTTGGCCAAGAACTGCTCCTAGTTGTATCTGACTCTTCCGATGAAATTTGGAATGGTATATCCCAATTTGGGCTTCGTAATACTGGTGTTGTTGATACTAGTTGTTTCAAATTTGTAAAGGCAATGTCACATTTTTCAGTCCATATAAAATCAATATTTCCTATCAAGGCATATAATGGTGCAGCAATTTGTGAAAAGTTCTTTATAAATCTATGATAATATCTAGAAAATCCTAGAAAACTGCGTACCTTTGTTTGAGTGTAGGGAGTAGCTAATAAGAGGATTACATGTATTTTTGCTGGATCTACCTGAAGTCCAGTTTTTGAAATGTAATGACCCAAGATCAGGCCCTCTGTCTTCATCATATGGCACTTCTCGTGGCTTAAGCATAGCCTAGTAGCAATACACTGCTCCAAGACATTATCCAATGTCTGTAGTGCATGCTCAAAGTCATCTCCATAGGGTCTGAAATCATCCATGTACACTTCCAATCCTTCATTTATCAAGTCTGCAAAAATACTGAGTATGGCTCTTTGGAATGTAGCAGGTGCGTTGCACAATCCAAAAGGAAATACTTTGTAAGCAAACATTCCCCAAGGGCAGGTAAATGTAGTCTTATCTTGGTCTTTGGGGGCAATTTGGATTTGGATGTAGCAACTGAAGCCATCTAGGAAAGAGAAGAATTTCTTTCCTACCAATGTATCTAGAACCTAATCAATAAATGGAAGGGGAAAATGGTCTTTTTGTGTTGCCTTGTTGAGTTCTCTTTAGTCAACACATATCTTCCATTTCCCATTATTTTTGGGGACCACAACTAACGGAGAAACCCATTTATTATCAGATATAGGATAGATAAAATTCACATCTAACACTTTTTTAAGTTCTTCTTTAACAATATTCTTTAGGTGAGTATTTAATCTACGTTGAGGTTGTTGATTAGTCTTGCATCTTTTTTAGTGTAGATGTAGTGCATGCATAGCTGAGGGTCAATCCCTTTCATGTCTAGGTAATCCCAAGAGAAAGCCCCTTTATATTTTCTAAGGACTTGAATAAGTTGATGTTGCTGGTCATCACTCAGATTACTGTTAATGTTCAGGATTTTCACTGGATCAATTTCGATAGGTTTGCTATTATAGACAGTGGTTGTTGGTATTGGTTGGTCATTGATATCTCTCAAGGAATCTTATTCAATGTCATTATCAAGGACTGCTTCAATCATGTGACCTCATAGATTAGATACTGCAGCAGGGTGATTGATACAAGTGTTAATAATATCATCTTCTTTTTGGTTTTTAAATTCAAGGGCATCTGCCACAATCAATGGTGACCGAATATTTTCGGTTAAATATGTTACAGTTTTCTTCCTAGTTTTTACAATGGTTAAGCTTGGCTGAGCAGGAGGGTATAAAGTTAGATTCTTCACATCATTCCCTCTGGTTATGGTCATACTGCCTGCTCGACATCTTATATAAGCATTTGTTGTTGCTAACCAAGGTCTTCCTAATATTAATGGATGTCCATCTAGCCGATTTATGGGATTAATAATCAAAAAATCTGTCGGATATTCCCAAGAGTCTACAGAAACCACCACATCCTAGAAGGTTCCTTCTGGCTTAATGATTGAACGGTCAACAAGTTCCAGTAAGGTAATAGTTGGTTCTAAGGTTGTGATGCCAAGAATTTCACAGGTTGTTGTTGTGAGAATGTTAATGGTTGCCCCTAAGTCGACTAAAGCATTGGGAAAAGAGAAGCCATTTATTTGGAATGTGACAATGGGGTTTCCTAGATCTTCGTATTTTATAGGTTTCTCTTTGCCTAATAATAAATCAAACAAAGTTCCAACGACATGGACAGTTGGTGTTATTTTTGTTTTCCTCGTAGACTTTTTTTCACACAATTCCTTAATGGTTTTTGCATATATTGGAATGTCTTGAATACCCTGGAGGAGGGGTATTTTTATGCAAATATTTTTGGGTTCACCTAGATGATCAAAGTCGGGATATTCAATTGGGCGTGGTATCATCAATCTTTCTGGGAATGGTGTTGAAAATAGCAACAATAAATGCTAAAAATAGAAGTGCTAAAAATAGTAGTGCTATAAATAACAGTTTGGGTACCAGTGCTAGATTGAGAAACAAGGAATGAAAAATGGAAGTGCTCAAAATAGCATTCTATTTTTAACAGTTCAGGATGGATTCCTATTTTAGTCTGTCCCTGGACTAAACATAGGAAGTAAAATTCGAATTTTAACTTAACAGTTGTTTGAAAATAAATTAATTAATTCACCATGAGTTAATTAGTTGTGAAAAATCAAACAAAAAGTCTATGTGAGTACACGCAACAGTTTCTCTATTAATTGAGTAATTTATCCATCAGTTAAAGAGATAAGTATGAGTTCTAATTTGAGTTATAATTAGTTGGCTCAGTTAACTGAGTCAAGTCTAGTTAGATTGATTTAAATAGTTTCTTTAAATTAATGTGAGTTCAGATAGTTAATGTGTGCTTACATATAACTGTTGCACTTTAGATAATTAAATATTCTCTCATGAATAACTCATGCATGTCAGTTCAAACAAAGACACAGTTGAGATCAGAGGAGGGACAGTGTACTATCAGTTGGATGGATTTTTTCCTATAAAGGAAGCTCATCCATGGAGAAGGATTTATCTCCTTCAGGATTGTGCAGTTGGATCAGAGGTTAGTGAGTGTGTGAAGAGGCCAATTCACACAAGTGCCTGCATTGGACCCCAATCAAAATTACACAAAGAAATAGGAGGCTTGGAGGGAAAACCAGAGGTTAGATAGAGGCCTTTGACTATCTATGAGCAGCAGAGGTATTGCAGAGAGAGCAGGATAGCTTTTGAGCTGATTCTTTTTGTAACACTGGCTATAATTCCACTTGTATGATAATACAGAGATGGGGTTTTAGGTTGAGGCTTTCCCCAAGTTATTTCTTCTGTTTTATGTGTGATTGATTTCTTCTTATCAATTATATGTGTTCAATTGATCTTCCTCAATTTGATTAAGCTTCCACATAATTTTTTGTAGAAGTGGATCAAGTATTTTTCTTTAGTATATTGCATTATTAGGTGATCTACAGGTCAGAATTTCTACAAATGGGGGGGAAGTAGTTATGATCTGTTCAATATTTTTCTCCCTGACTATATCTTCCCCTTGTTTTTTTTCTTAACCATCTATAACAAAAGGCTTATTTGGATGCGGTTCTTCAAGTCGCAGATTTTTATCCTCATCTGGAGCAATTACACGTCCAGATCTTAACTTGAGTTTGTTACACTCTCTCAACTCAGCTTCAGGGTCTAGACCCTCAATGATTTGTACTGACTGGATTGGTCATACTGCCTACTCAGAAGCTTATATAAGCATTTGTTGTTGCTAGCCAAGGTCTTCCTAATATTAATGGATGTCCATCTAGCCGGTTTCTAGGATTAATAATCAAAAAATCTGTCGGATATTCCCAAGAGTCTACATAAACCACCACATCTTGGAATGTTCCTTCTAGCTTAATGACTGAACGGTTGACAAGTTCCAGTAAGGTAACAGTTGGTTCTAAGGTTGTGATGCCAATAATTTCGCAGGTTGTTGTTGTGAGAATGTTAATGGTTGCCCCTAAGTTGACTAAAGCATTGGGAAAAGAGCAACCATTTATTTGGACTATGACAATGGGGTTTCCTAGATCTTCGTATTTTACAGGTTTCTCTTTGCCTAATAATAAATCAGACAAAGTTCCGACGACATGGACAGTTGGTGTTATTTTTTTTTCCTCGTAGACTTTTTTGCACACAATTCCTTAATGGTTTTTGCATATATTGGAATGTCTTGATTACCCTGGAGGAGGGGTATTTTTATGAAAATATTTTTGGGTTCACCTAGAAGATCAAATTCGGGATATTCAATTGGGCATGGTATCATCAACCTTTCTGTGAATGGTGTTGAAAATAGCAACAATAAATGATAAAAATAGAAGTGCTATAAATAGCAGTTTGGGTACCAGTGCTGGATTGAGCAACAAGGAATGAAAAATGGAAGTGCTCAAAATAGCATTCTATTTTTAGCAGTTCAGGATGGATTCCTATTTTAGTCAGTCCCTGGACTAAACATGGGAAGTAAAATTCGAATTTTAACTTAACAGTTGTTTGAAAATAAATTAATTAATTCACCATGAGTTAATTAGTTGTGAAAAATCAAACATAAAGTCTATGTGAGTACATGCAACAACTTCTCTATTAATTGAGGAATTTATCCATCAGTTAAAGAGATAAGGATGAGTTCTAATTTGAGTTGTAATTAGTTGGCTCAGTTAACTGAGTCAAGTCTAGTTAGATTGATTTAAATAGTTTCTTTAAATTAATGTGAGTTCAGATAGTTAATGCATGCTTACATATAATTGTTGCACTTTAGATAATTAAATATTCTCTCATGAATAACTCATGCATGTCAATTCAGACAAAGACCCAGTTGAAATCAGAGGAGGGACAGTGTACTATCAGTTGGATGGATTTTTTCCTATAAAGGAAGCTCATCCATGGAGAAGGATTTATCTCCTTCAGGATTGTGCAGTTGGATCAGAGGTTAGTGAGTGTGTGAAGAGGCCAATTCACACAAGTGCCTGCATTGGACCCCAATCAGAAGTACACAAAGAAATAGGAGGCTTGGAGGGCAAACCAAAGGTTAGATAGAGGCCTTTGACTGTCTATGAGCAGTAGAGGTATTGCAGAGAGAACAGGATAGCTTTTGAGCTGATTCTTTTTGTAACACTGGCTATAATTCCACTTGTATGACAATACAGAGATGGGGTTTTAGGCTGAGGATTTCCCCAGGTTATTTCTTCTGTGTTATGTGTGATTGATTTCTTCTTATCAATTATATGTGTTCAATTGATCTTCCTCAATTTGATTAAGCTTCCACATAATTGTTTGTAGAAGTGGATCAAGTATTTTTCTTTAGTATATTGCATTATCAGGTGATCTACAGGTCAGAATTTCTATAAATGGGGGGGAAGTAGTTATGATCTATTCAATATTTTTCTCCCTGACTATATCTTCCCCTTGTTTTTTTTGTTGACCATCTATAATAAAAGGCTTATTTGGATGCGGTTCTTCAAGTTGCAGATTTTTATCCTCATCTGGAGCAATTACATGTCCAGATCTTAAGTTGAGTTTGTTACACTCTCTCAACTCAGCTTCAAGGTCTAGACCCTCAATGATTTGTACTGACTAGATTGGTTTGTTGTTAGGATTTGGGTTGGGTTGAGCTGGGAGTTGCGGTCATATATTAGATTGAGGATTCTGCTGCAACGTGTAAGGTGCTAGTAAAGTTGGTTGAGGCAAAGGAACTGTCCCCATAGGCTGGTTCATGGATCGTTGCCAATTTGATTGCCAGTTTTGATTTTGTGAGGTGGAAGGGGACCATTGAGATGAATAAGGGTTTTTCTACCAGAATGGTGGAGGGTAAGAGGGATTTGGCCAATTATTGTTTGGATTTGACTAGTTGTGCCATGATGGCATTGAAAATGTTTGAGATGGCTAAGTAGAGAAAGGTGGCTGGTTCTGCCATGTTGCCTCTGAATATTACTGAGAATTATATTGCAAGGGAGGAAAGAGCGAAGATGGGTCGGTAGGCATACCTGTCTGACGTGCTTGCCATTGACAACGTTGGTTCAGCAGATATATTGTTTCCACTTCTTCTTATGCTTCCTTGAAGACTACTTTAATCCTAGGAGTGATGGGCAACTTTCCATGGCATGCTCCTTAGTGCATATGGCACATGTTTGTATCATATCTAGCGGGAACTCTTTATGACTGTGTTTCTTTTTGCAATAGGGATAGAAAATAGTTAGGTTATGTTCTTCTTCAGCCTGCTTTTGTTTAGCTTGCATGATATCCAATTGTGTCGTCAAGGTCCCCAAGATATCAATCTTTAAATCTTCAAACAAATCACTGATTTCAACTTGTGTAATGCTTCCTCCTGAGGCTTTGTTGTCTCTGGTGATCGCATCGCGTCTGGTTGGTTTCAACCTTGTACTGCCCCTAGAGCACCTGATGCACAAGTCTATAATATTGTCATAATCTTCTTGATAAATGTCACCCTTACCCATTAGATTCAATGTTTCTACCCATTGGTCTTTCATACCTTTAATAATTTTGGTTTTTAGAACATTATCAAGCAAATTTGCATAAGGATATCTTTGCAGATTATATTGGAAACGCTCCAAATATTCTTCCAGAGTCTCGTTAGGCTTAGCTACCATTTGAAAGATTTCGTCTTTTAGTTCTCTAGTTCATCAATAATATTGGTATCTTTTAAGGAAGGATGTTTTCATTTGGTCCCAGTCATTGACAGTACCTCCACCAAGTCCCATAAACCAACGCAGAGCTGCTCCCTTCAGAGTAGAGGGGAATAGTTTCAACTTCTGGGGGTTGGTAGTGTAATCATAACCCCTACATAGGACATCGAATTCAAAAAGGAATGCATCGGGGTCTTCTAAAGTTAGCCCATGAAAGGTAGGAATATTCTCTAATTGGATAGATTTCATGGGGGCATTTACAGCTGTGTCAACAATAGGGTATTGTAACATAGAGGTTTGGGGTTGTCGCTGATTATTTGCCATTTGGTCAAAAATATGCCAGTATCCTTTAGGGATCTTTGGAGCTGGAGAGTTTTTCCTAGGATGTCCAAAAGAGGCTGGAATGATTCTAACAACGTTACCTTGATCCAAAACACTGGATGTCCTCTGTTCAATCACTACTTTAGGAGATCTAGGTTCTGATGATTTAATTTCAAGATTACCTGTTTCTCCTTATCCTTCACGGTAGTTGCAAGAATTCCCTTCTTGTGAAGGGCGTCGTTGTGAAATTTCAATATCTTGAAAACTCTATTCATACCCTTCAGCCTTACTGTGAATCTCAGTGTTAGCTATAGATGGTGATCCTGTGACCTGAAGGGAGACAATAGGATGTTTGGTAGCAACAGTTCGGGGTCATACTGATGACTGAGACTCAGCTTTTCTTATGATTTTGTCAATAAAGGTTGACCATCCAAGGGTCATCGATCCCTTAGATTTTTCAGGTTTGGGAGGAGGATTTATATTTTTTTTTGGTCTTTTCTTCTTAGTCATTCATACGAAAATACAAACGTGTATTTCCACCTTAAATTTCTACGCAGTACTACTGGAAAATGAGCAGAGGAGTGAGCATTTTACTCGCTCGTTATGTAGGTCCTTACCTCCCATTTTTAATACCCAATTCTCTCTCAGCAGACAAACATCAAACATACATCACTCTTTGTAAAATGGAAACACTCTCCCTAGCAATGGTGCCAAATCTTTGGGTGCTAAAAGGTGTCTTTTAAAACTCCTAATTACCTTACATTAATTATCAACCTAGGTAAGTCTTTTTGTTCCAAGAGTGTACACAATATGTGCAAGCTATAAATCCAGAGATTAATTCTTTAAAATAAGTTATTAAATTCAATACAAGAGTAAATGGATGCAATCATAAATCTCAAGCTTGTAACTTTAATGGAAGTAATTCATCTAAGAATCACGACTCAATCTTAAAAAAAACCATAATTCAATCTTAATCAACCAATTCGAATTATAATCAACCGAGAGCACCGTAGCATTAACTTATCTCTTTTAGCTAGACTTAAACTACTGGAAAGAAGGAAAACATTTGATCTAATCAATAACACTCTACCCTTTAATTAACCGTAAATGATTCTTTAACTGATGACTAATTCAATCCACGACATGAATAAATAAAACCAATTAGAATTTCGCATTAATGAAATGAATACCTGAAATCTGAATTAATGAAAGTAAATCAAATGCAAAGTTGTAAAGCAGAATAAACTTGCAGGAAACAGAAAAGTATAAAACAAGGAACAACAGTAATATCCACCAGAGACCAAGCCCTAGCCACCAGCGAATACTTCTTAGCTACTTCAGAATATCTGAATGAATAGCAACACAAATTATATGTTAATCATCAAATTCTCTTGTCATTACAATACGATCTTATTCTTCAGAATCACGCTTTTGTAAATTAAAATTACAATTAAAGAAAAAGCTGAGAGATCCCTTTCTTCCTTCAGTTTTCCCCTTTATAGCCAAAATGAAAAAGATAAATGTGATCCCTCAAGATCAGGAGATCCTGAGGGATTCAAAACTAAATGCTATCTTCAGACAATTCTTTCATCTTGTGCTGGTCCTCTTGATTCATTCCTTGGTTTGACCACACACGACGCGCCTCATTTCCCTTGATTAGCTTCTGTTGTTCCGACATTGGAACTGTAGTTATTCCATCTATTGCTTTTCTACATAAAAAGCAATGAGAGTTAGTTTGGATGGTCAAATCGTATCAAGAGCAGTTCCATTCATCCCTTATCAAAATCCTATCAATATGTTATTATATCATGGCACAAAATGGATACGAAAAGAGGAAAAAGACAGTGTAATCAAGAGTAAATAAATACCTATTGCATAGCTCAACAAAGGTTAGTACTCGATTGGATGAGTGATGGAGAACCAAGGGATTTCAACCATGAAGAAGCCATAATACAAGTGGAGGATCCTTCATCCATAAAAGTGTGGCACACATCTCTATTGATCAGAAAGTGACATGATGGGATAACCTAAAACAACTTTCATTAATGTTAAATGTGATCAAATTTGACTCTGATAGATAAACCCTACGATAGCAGTCGATAAGGCTTTGTGTTGCATAGGAAAACTCTACAAAACCTCCAAGGTAAATACGGCACAAAGTGCTTGGGTGAGATCCTTAACAATAATATAGCGTTGGGAAGCCCCAACATTAGTGTTATGTGTCATATTATGGACAATAGGAAAAACAGTGCCTCTAAATGCTTATCTATCATGAGAGGTCCATTATAGGAAGTAGGGATGATAGGGTCCTTAGAAGTAGAACTTGACTCATGAATCTCATAAGACTTCACTCTACTTGACAATTTAACTTGCTCAATTCACAAAAGAATAGGTGACAAGCCTCCTTGAAAAAAAAAATCTCCCATTACCATAGGAAAAGGTGGAGGAGGTTGTGTAACCATTTATTATTGAGGTTGGTGGGGAATGGATGTGTTAATATAGTGAGTTTTTTAGTGGTAGCTGATTGCACAAGCAATATATGAATCTCATAAATAATTGGGAATTCTTTATTTAAATGGTCCCCTTGACAGATCTTATAAGGGAACTTGACTTTTTTCAATGATCGTTTTCATCCCACCCTGAGTGGGTTGGGCTAGTTTGTTGAGAATTCTTTGGTTGCATGAAATGCATGGTTGAATATCAATGATTTTATTAGAATATGTGTCTTGTTTAGAGTTGAGCATAGTTCCAGGGGCTTGGCAAGTAAATAATAGTTTCCCTAGTTGAGAAGCCAATGGCTCACAACATAAGAGGAGATAAAAATAAATAAACCATCAAAATGTGGTCCTGATTTGGGTAATTGTGGATCAATTGAAGGTTAAGGAGCATTAAGAATAATATCATAGAGAGTTCCTGACTAAGATTAGTTCAAGTCAAGATGCTAAGCATGTAATATGGCCTACTCCTAATATAGCTACACTACCTAAAGTAACATCCTTCGAAAATGGGTAGTAGCAAGGATCGAGTAAACCAGTCTTTGAGAAACTAACCAACAATCTCATTCCTAATCAATTGTTTCCATCGTCTCCACTTGTGTATGTGATCAAAGTTATGGGTGGAGGGGTCTTGCTTGAAGCTAGATACAAGATTAGTTTTTCTCCTTCCATGAAGGTCACTGAAAACGGTTCAATAATGTTTGAACCAAGGAAGCATAGTCATGAAAGGATATCTTGTCAAGTTCAATGTGCCATTTTGTGGCATCCTCAATTAGGGTTTGTTGGAAGAATCTTACCCTAATAAAATCATCCATAAAAGAGTTTTAAGATCATCATAGATGGTAGGTGGTGATAATCATGTTAGGATTATCTCTCGAATTTCCTTAGAACTTGGGAATACTATATGGTAGTTTCATAGGCATTGGAGCCCATCAAGGATCATAGCATATGGGGTCATTCATTAACTTATCCAAATCCTACAAGTCTAGCGATGCTAGAAATGGAAATTGACGTTGATTGAATGGATCTACAGGTAACGATGGACCCCTAGATGAGTCTTGAGTCCTCTTATAACATAATTTCTAGAAGACGATCGCTGACCAAAGGGGAAGGGAGACATAGAGTATTCGACCCCTAGACCAGTTTTCATGGTGAAAGGATGATTGTCCCAAGGGATAAAGTAACTCCCAAAGGCATGACTGATGATGGGATTATGCTCACCGCTAGAAGGAAAATGTCCTTACACAAAAGCACCACCATAAGCGTGAAAACTTGTGGGAATAGTTGTATTAGTGGGACCATTTCCCCCAAGTAAGTTAGCTTCTCTAAAAGCATGAAAACCTCCATAGAATTGCATTCCTCCTAACACAAAACTGCCCCATGGAGTATAAGTTCTTTTGAAAACATCGTTTCCCCCAACTAGCTAGGAAAAAATGTAGAACCTCCCGACAAGTTTCCTGAAGAAGTTTGACCCATCTTAGATATCATGATCATAAGTATAGACAAACTTGGTGGAAACCATCCAACTCTCATAGGTTGACTAAGTCTTTCCCCTATTCCAAACACAAATATGGATAGAGGGAGAGGTACAAATAAGTTTGGGAAAATATTCAAGCTTATCGAAGAATCTAGGGGGTGACCCAAAGCAAGGACAGAGGTGTTATCAAAATCAGAGAAGTGGATCTATCACATTGATTAGTGATAATGAAGACATGTTGAAAGAAAACCCCAATGAATATGGTGATGAGGGATTCATTTCCCCCAAGATAGATGCACCACTCTTACAAAACATTTGATGGGAGAACAATGAAAAAGGATTTTTAAAATAGGTGCTCAGTGGTACAAGTATTGGGCTTAGATGATTAATAAAAGGTGGTTTAACATGTGATGATGGACTCTTGTCTACAACTTCAACAGTGACTTGATCTTCCCCCTTTGTATCAAAGATAACCCTCCCAACTATGGTCTGATATAATCCTTTCAATAATGAAGTTACGTTATGTCTTTGTGGTGGTGTACCCTCCTCTTCATGGTAAAGGATTCACAATCATCAAGGGTGATAGATAATTTGTTTAGACATAGTGAATATATAATCTTAATTAGTTGATTCATTAAGACACTCCTATGGCCAACTAGACTTGGACCAAATAAAGCACGCTATAAAATCCCTAGGAGATATAACAAGAAAACCAACTATGAAGGTACCACCTGAAAGCTAAGATGTTTGAGGATATAAATCCCCCAAGGATCCAAGCCTGACAAAGGATTAGAGAAGCAACTACCTCAACCTCCTTAGACTGGCCTTGACTAGTGGAAGTGACCATGATGGAATTGAGTGTCACCCCTAGGAGAACTAATATGGTGATTGATGTTTACCTCAAGAACCATGGGGACTTCCAACCCATTGTCACCTAGGTAAGAACACTAAAATATAGGCCACTATGGTTACCACCTCCCAACCAAATGACTAGCGATACATATGTGTTCAGAACCATGCACTTAGGCAGGGCATCTAAGCCTGAAACCTCTTGATAGATTGATTAAAGCGATCTATATGCATCTCAAAGAGATTCTCATGAACACATTGTTGACAGTGTTAAATGTCACCAACATTGTAAGGGGGTGTCCCCTATGTGAATCCAAATTAGACCTCACACCGTTTGGTGTAGGAGTCCCATCCAGTCATATAGTTCGTCCGACATTGGAAAAGTTTTAAATATATGCCTTAGTCACAATCAAACACAAGAGAACACAACACCTTTTTGGGGCAACAAGAATGTGATCTTTGTGATACACCCATGTAAGGTGTATGAGGCAGACTTCCATGATTGGTAAGGAAAACAAGCCACCGATTAGAAAAGTAATAGTATTATCCTAAAGGGGGACCGAGGAAGAAATAGAAAGGCTTGTTGAATACCTCCATATTAATCCACATAATAAACAACAATCATTAAATCATAACAACACTCATTCAATAATAGACATAGCTAAGAAATTGTAGAGATTCTCACTATACATCACCTGATAATGCAATGTAACTAAAGAAAAAGATCAATCGGAACACATATAACAGAGAAGAAGCTTAATCAATTTGAGCAAGATCAATCGGAACACATATAACAGAGAAGAAGAAATCATACATGAAACATAGAAGAATACTCTAGGGAAAGCCTCAGCAAAAAACCCCACTATTTGTATTATCATACAAGTGAAAATATCTCATGATTACACAAAGCTTTAGCTCTCAAGCTATCCAGCTCTCAGTACGATCCCTCACTATTTCTCATAGAGAAAATAGAAAACACATGTGCCTTCCTTCAGTCCTCCAAGACTCCCATTTCCTTGCGCAGTTTCTCCTGGGTCGTCGAGCTTCCACCTGTGTGATTCTCAACTCACAAACAACACTGACCTCTTAAATAACTATGCAATCCTGAAGGATTTAATTCCTTCTGCATGGATAAGTTTCCTTTATAGGAAAATTCCTCCAACTGATAGTACAATGTCCCTATCTTTAATATCAACTGGGTCTTTCTCTGAACTGACATGCATTGGTTATTTATGAGAGAATATTCAGTTATCTGGAGAACACTAGTTGCATGCATGCATGTGTTAACTGAATGAACTCACAATTAGTTCCTCCAACTTTTTGGAACTAATTTAACTGGACTTAACTCAGCTAACTGAGCTAACTAATTACAACTCAAATACAACTCATCCTTATCTCCTTAATTAAGGGATAACTTCCTCAATCAAAGGGATAACTATTGCATGTCTTCACATAGACTTCATGTTTGATTTTCTCCAACTAATTAACTCAATATGAATTGATTAATTATTTTTCAAACAAACAGTGAGACTAAATTCGAATTTTAATTCTCAATTTTGATTCAAGGACAAATCAAAATTTGAATATATCCTAAAATGCTATTTATAGCAATGTTATTTTTAGCATTTCTATTTTTTTGCTATTTTCAACAAAGTTGGAGTATATCCTGAAATGCTATTTATAGAAATGCTATTTTAGCATTTCTTGTTTCTATTTTCAACACTCCCTCTCAACAAGAAAGGCATTCAACTCGAACTCAATCTTGAACCTTTGGAATGTTCTACATGAAACACTTCTCTGAAGTGTTGTTGCTCCAACAACTCTAGAAACACAAAAAATATCCAACCTGAATTAGAATGATGCCTCTGTCATCAAAGTCTCTTACTGCTATTGCCTCTGTCAACTGGAAAACTCTGCACCATTGTACTCTTCAGTATCTGACTGCTCTAGCCTCTGTCACTTTGATCTATGATTGCATCAATCACACTGATTCTTCCTGCTGCATCTATGTTGTTGCTGGTTCTATCTCCCAGGACTGCATCTACACTACACCTCCTCTCATCATGTTGCATCATGTTGCCCAACGCTGCACTACAACTTAGTTATTGAGAAGTAAGTAATTGATCTCCCAACTGACCTCCCTGTTGGGCTAGAAACACCCTCTGATGTTGAAGCTCCCTCTACCACTCCATCCGCATCTGTCTTTAACCACTCAGACAGTCCTACTACTCCTCGTCAGGGCTCCCGTAGCAAGGTCTAATCAAAGAGGTTGGGTACCTCAAGGATCCTGCCCCTATTTCAACCTTCTTGGGACTATCACTTCACATTTCCCCACCTCACACCTAGAGGTATGGCTACATGTGATCCCTCTCCCCACTTGGCTCGAAATTTCCCCCTACTAGAGGTCTCTGCGTGAGTGGATTCCTCCACTCGATCTCCACTCAGCTTCTCTAGTTGTGGCTTCTCCACAACCTCCTGAAGCTGCTTCACTAATTTTGGCTCCTCCACAATTGTTTGAGACTTCTTCTGGCGCTGCATGTTGAGAGGTAATGTACTGTCCCTCTCAACCACCAAGTCTCCAACATTTTCCTTGCTCTTCAAGGCTTTGCATGCATCTTGAACCTTAAGAGCATACAGGTTCTCGACTCGTGAACTGATTTGCTTCACCTGTCTCGTGGTGATGTGTCTACGGAAAACCTTTCCCTTACTGAAGACAACATCATAGCCTTTGTCCTCCAACTTCGTGATCGATACCAAGTTCTTCTTCAGTCCAAGCACATACTTCACATCTGTCAAGGTAATGAGAGCTCCATGCTCCCTCTGAAAATAAACTGTGCCCACTCTTGAAACACTATACCTTTCATCATTACCCATCTCTATGCACATCTAGAGGTATTTCTCCTCCAATGTACTGAACAAACTCTTATCATCGGTCATGTGGAATGAGGCTCCACTATCAAGAAACCAGCCACAACCCATCATCGATGAAACTATCCATGTGGTGAGGGTAAAATCCAATTCGAGCTGAGAGGCCAATGCCTCACCTTCAGATCCTTCCATGGATCCTTTCTTGGATTTCGTCAATGGACAATTAGTTGCATAATGGCCCATCTCATGACAATTAAAGCATCTCACTTTCGATTTGTCAATATTCTTCCCACCATGGGAAGAACTCGATTTGGAATGAGAATCCTTCTCCTTCCCTTTCCTTGCCTTACTGGCTAAGGCTAGATTTTCTTCATCCTCCTTAGATGAAGAACCATCTCTAATACTCCTCCTGATCTCCTCCTGCATCAGATCTGACCACAGTCATTCCCAATGTGGCAGTTTCTCTCTTCCATTCATTGAGTCTTGGTAGCTATACCAACTCTTAGGAAGACCGAGGAGAGCAAGACTCACCATGTCATCATCAGTTATCATGATTCCTACATTTCCAAGCTTATCTCTACGGGTGGTGAGCTTGTTCAGATGTGTAGAGATCGTGTCACCCTTTTCACACTTGATTTTCCGAAGCTTGTCTTTCAGCGCTAGCTTCCTCTAGTCATTGTTAGTCTGATATAAATCATTCATTGTCTTCCACATTGGAAATGAAGTCTCCTTCCCATGGAGACTCGAGACAATATGGTCTCAAACTCCCTATAGAAGTATCCTCCTCACTCTCGCCACACATTTCTTCCATTCCACCAATTCTTGGGCATTAGTTGTTGCTGACTTGGGGACTTCTTGATTAGTGAAGTCCTTCAAATTGTTGTCCTCTAATACCACTTCCATGCGATCCTTCCTACTATGTAATTCGAGTTTCCATCCAGGGCATACTCAAGTCTCAAGCCATTGAATGCTATTGGTGAACTTTGAGATGTGATAAGAAATCAATTTTGTACCTACAATCAAGAACTTCTAACTTCTAACTTCTCCCTTCTTTTTATATTGTTCTCTGCTTTGATCACCTTTCCTCTGATACCATGTACAAATTTCTCTATGGATCATCTAGCTCCGATACCATGTAGAAATTTCTCTATGGATCAGCTAGCTCTGATACCATGTAGAAATTCTCACTGTAGATCTCCTGATAATGCAATGTAACTAAAGAAAAATACTTGATCTACTTCCACTATCAAACTTTGCGGAAGCTTAATAAATTTGATCAAGATCAATCGGAACACATATAATAGAGAATAAGAAATCATACATGAAACACAGAAGAATACTCTGGGGAAAGACTCAGCTAAAAACCCTGCTATCTGTATTATCATACAATTGAAAATATCTAAGGATTACACAAAGCTTTAGCTCTCAAGCTATCCATCTCTCAGTACAATCCCTCACTGTTGCTCATAGACAAAATAGACAACACATGTGCCTTCCTTCAGTCCTCCAAGCCTCCTATTTCCTTGCGCAGTTTCTCCTCGGTCCTCTAGCTACCACCTGTGTGATTCTCACCTCACACAAAACACTGACCTATGAAATAACTACGCAATCTTGAAGGAGTTAATTCCTTCAGCATGGATGAGCTTCTGTTATACGAAAATTCCTCCAACTGATAGTACAATGTCCCTATCTTTAATCTCAACTAGGTATTTCTTTGTACTGACATGCATTGGTTATTTATGAGAGAATATTCAATTATCTGGAGAACACTAGTTGCATGCATGCATGAATTAACTGACTGAACTCACAATTATTTCCTCCAACTGTTTGGAACTATTTTAACTGGACTTAACTCAGTTAACTAAGCTAACTAATTACAACTCAAACACAACTCATCCTTATCTCCTTAATTAAGGCATAATTTCCTCAATCAAAGGGATAATTGTTGCATGTCTCCACATAGACTTCATGCTTGATTTTCTCCAACTAATTAACTCAAGATGAATTAATTAATTATTTTTCAAACAGCTAGTGAGACTAAATTAGAATTTAATTCTCAATTTTGATTCAAGGACAAATCAAAATTTGAATATGTCCCGCAATGATATTTTTAGCATTTCTATTTTTTTGCTATTTCCAGCACAGTTGGAGTATATCCTGAAATGTTATTTTTAGCATTTCTATTTTTTTGCTATTTCCAACAGAGTTGGAGTATATCCTGAAATGCTATTTATAGCAATGCTATTTTTAGCATTGCTTGTTGTTATTTTCAACACTCCCTCTCAACAAGAAAGGCATTCAACTCAAACCCGATCCTGAACCTTTGGAATGTTCTACACGCAACACTTATCTCAAGTGTTGTTGCTCCAAAAATGCCAGAAACACAAAAATATCCAACCTGAATCAGAATGATGCTTCTGTCATCAAAGTCTCTGACTTTTATTGCCTCTATCAACTGGAAAACTCTGCACCATTGTGCTCTTCAGTATCTGACTTCTCTAGCCTCTGTCACTTTGTTCTTTGAATACATCAATCACATTGATTCCTCCTGTTGCATCCGTGTTGTTGTTGGTTCTATTTCTCAGCACTGCATCCGCACTACACCTCCTCTCATCATGTTGCATCATGTGGCCCAATGTTGCACTACAACTCAGTTATTGAGAAGTAAGTAACTAATCTCCCAACTGACCTCCCTGTTGAGCTAGAAACACCCTCTGATGTTGAAGCTCCCTCTACCGCTCCATCTGCATCTGTCTCTACCCACTCAGCTAGTCCTGCTACTCCTCATCAGGGCTCCCGTAACAAGGTCTAATAAAAGAGGTTGGGTACCTCAAAGATCCTTCCCCTATTTCAGCCTTCTTGGGACTATCACTTCACATCGCCTCACCTCACACTTGGAGGTATGGCTGCATGTGATCCCTCTACCCACTTGGCTCAAAATTCCCCTACTGGACGTCTCTACATGAGTGGATGCCTCTCCACTCGATCTCCTCTCAGCTTCTCCAGCTATGACTGCTCCACAACATTTTGAAGTTGCTTCACCAATTGTGGCTCCCCCACAATTGTTTGAGACTTCTTCTAGCAATACATGTTGAGAGGTAATGTACTCTCCCTCTCAACCACCAAGTCTCCAACATTTTCCTTGCTCCTCAAGGCTTTGCATGCATCTTGAACCTTAAGAGCATACAGGTTCTTGACTCTTGAACCGATCTGCTTCACATGTCTTGTGGCGATGTGTCTAAGGAAAAATTGTCCCTTACTGAAGACAACATTGTAGCCTTTGTCCTCCAACTTCGTGATTGATACCAAGTCCTTCTTCAGTCCAGGCACACACTTCACATCTTTCAAGGTAATGAGAGCTCCATGTTCCCTCTGAAAAGCAACCATGCCCATTGTTGAAACACTATACCTTTGATCATTACCCATCTCTATGCGCATCTAGAGGTCTTTCTCCTCCAAGGTACTGAACAAACTCTTATCGTCGGTCATGTGGAATGAGGCTTCACTGTCAAGAAACCAAACACAACCCATCATTGATGAAACCATGCATGCGATGAGGGTAAAATCCAATTCGAACTGAGAGGCTAATGCCTCACCTTTAGATCCTTCCGAGGATCCCTTCTTGGATTTCTTCAATGGACAATTAGTTGCATAATGGCCCATCTCATGACAATTAAAGCATCTCACTTTAGATTTGTCAATATTCTTCCCACCATGGGAAGAACTCGATTTAGAATGAGAATCCTTCTCCTTCCCTTTCCTTGCCTTACTAGATAAGGCTATATTTTCTTCATCCTCCTTGGATGAAGAACCATCTCTAGTGCTCCTCCTGATCTCTTCTTGCATCAGATCCAACCACATTCATTCCCAATTTGGCAGTTTCTCTCTTCCATTCACTGAGTTCTGGTAGCTATGCTAGCTCTTAGGAAGACCAAGGAGAGCAAGACTCACCATGTCATCATCAGCTATCGTGATTCCTACACTTCCAAGCTCATCTCTATAGGTGATGAGCTTGTTCAGATATGTAGAGATTATGTCGCCCTTTTTACACTTGATTTTTCGAAGCTTGTCTTTCAGCGCCAGCTTCTTCTGGTCACTGTTATTCTGATATAGATCCTTCAATGTCTTCCACATTGAAAACGAAGTCTCTTTCCCATGGAGACTCGAGACAATATGGTCTTGAACTCCCTCCAGAAGAATCCTCCTTGCTCTCGCCACACATTTCTTCCATTCCACCAATTCTTGGGCACTAGCTGTTGCTGACTTGGGGACTTCTTGATCAATGAAGTCCTTCAAACCATTTTCCTCTAATACCACTTCCATGCGATCCTTCTAGGCTATGTAGTTCGAGCTACCATCCAGGGCATACTCGAGTCTCAAGCCATTGAATTTCATTGGTAAACTTTGAGATGTGATCAGAAATCGATTATGTACCTACAATCAAGAACTTTGAACTTTGAACTTCTCACTTTTCTATATAATGTTCTCTGCTTTGATCATATTTTCTCTGATACCATGTAGAGATTTCTCTATGGATCAGCTAGCTCCGATACCATGTAGAAATTTCTCTATGGATCAGCTAGCTCTGATACCATGTATAAATTCTCATTGTAAATCACCTGATAATGCAATGTAACTAAAGCAAAATACTTGATCTACTTCTACTATCAAACTTTGCGAAAGCTTAATCAATTTGAGCAAGATCAATCAGAACACATAGAATGGAGAAGAAGAAATCATACATGAAGCATAGAAGAATACTCTGGGGAAAGCCTCAACTAAAAACCCTGCTATATTTATTATCATACAAGTGGAAATATCTCAGGATTACACAAATCTTTAGCTTTCAAGCTATCCAACTCTCAGTACAATCCCTCACTGCTGCTCATAAACAAAATAGACAACACATGTGCCTTCCTTCAGTCCTCCAAGTCTCCTATTTCCTTGTGTAGTTTCTCCTAGGTCCTCCAGCTACCACCTGTGTGATTCTCACCTCACACACAACACTGACCTCTGAAATAACTGTGCAATCCTGAAGGAGTTAATTCCTTCTGCATGGATGAGTTTCCTTTATATGAAAATTCATCCAACTGATAGTACAATGTCCTTGTCTTTAATCTCAACTAGGTATTTACTCTATACTAACATGCATTTCTTATTTATGAGAGAATATTCAGTTATCTAGAGAACACTAGTTGCATGCATGCATGCATTAACTGACTGAACTCACAATTAGTTCCTCCAACTATTTGGAACTAATTTAACTGGACTTAACTCAGCTAACTGAGCTAACTAATTACAACTCAAATACAACTCATCCTTATCTCTTTAATTAAGGGATAACTTCCGCAATCAAAGGGATAATTGTTGTATGTCTTCACATAGACTTCATGTTTGATTTTCTCCAACTAATTAACTCAAGATGAATTAATTAATTATTTTTCAAACATCTAGTGAGACTAAATTCGAATTTTAATTCTCAATTTCAATTCAAGGACAAATCAAAATTTGAATATATCGCGAAATGATATTTATAGCAATTCTATTTTTAGCATTCCTATTCTTTTGCTATGTCCAATAGAGTTGGACTATATCCTGAAATGATATTTATAGCAATGTTATTTTTAGTATTTCTATTTTTATCATTTCTTGTTGCTATTTTCAATAGAAATTAATTAGTTTATTAACTTAGTAAGTGACAAAAAACATAACATGAATAGTCCTACTATATCAACGATACATGTATTAAGAAGTGTTGGTTCATTGAGATTTTGATTAAAGTAAAAGATCCCAAGTACATTGTTACATAAATGAAACATTATATCCAGTAGTGGAACATGAAGCCACAACTTTCTTCTCTAAAGAATGATCTATCTCTTATGTATTACAAGAGAAGCCAAGGAAATACCTCTAGAATCCAAGCCCATTGTTTGAGTAATGAGGATTGATTTATAACAAATGAGAATGATCTTTGAGCTTCCTCGTGACTCTTTGACTTCTATGGAAATTCATATTCTATACATGACTCATTACATTCCAATGCGTGGTTGTTCACATTCCACATGTGTCCCTTGGACTTCATTACATATCATTTATTACATAAGACAAATTATACATGAGATGGTGGCTATATAAGACAAAAAAGATAACAGGACAAAAACTCATCAAATTGATAAGTCATGTGCTTCCTCATGGAGCTTAGTTGTAATGTAAGTGTGTTATGCCCTGAACTCTATTGAGATGGATTTGACCTGAACTAGAAAGTCCCCAATGTAGCGCATCTTCACCTCCAATGCCTCCCTAAATATGTTCTTGGAGGTTAACTTTACAGTATTCCAAAACCATGAAAGTTTCATATGAGATTTGACTAGTGCAATGGAATATTGCAGAATAATGTCTTTAGTAGCTTCCAAGCCTTCATGTTTTGTGGCCCAATCGATCTTCTCAATGTATTGCCTGATATCATGGAAGATGACTTCTTTGCCTCTGATTGCTTCAAGTGCCCCTATCAAAGTCATTCCATGCTTCTATGTTAGATACTTAAAACCATTATGCAGTCGATTATATGTTTCAATGGTACTAATTGATTTTTCTCCAAGACGCATGTAGTTTTGATGGTTGAGTCTCAATTGAACTTTGTCAATATCTGCGGAAGTATTTTTTTTCTTCTCAAAATGTTGCGGAGCATATGGATACTTAGCAACTCACTCCTAAAGATGATCGACTGCTCTATTTTCTACCTTCAGGAGTTCCACCACTTCTTGTGCTTTCTTATGAATTCCAACAAGTGGAGCCACCACTTTTTGTAGAAGAATCATCTCATCATATACTTGTACCATGGTGTCCTCCATTGGCCCCAATTCTTCCTGCATGTTTGAATACCATTCTATGATGTTGAAGCTTTGTGGTGACACCCATTGATTCTCCACTGCAATATGTTTCTTCTGTTGTTCCACTACAGTGAGTTCTCTTCTCATCCTGACATTCTCATTCAACAAGTACTCAAAATTATCCTATGTTTTTATAGAAAATGTAACATTTTTCTGCCATGATCTCTCTGGGATTCCTCCTGGTGTTGGCAGTTATCACCTTCTCTATATAAACTGAGACTATATTCTGAGGATCCTTGGGGAAGTATCTATGCTTTTGTTGCACATTCCTCTTCTTAAGTTGATCAAATTTTACATTGCATTCATACATGACTTCATCATCCAGTGGAGGTGTAATTCCCATTTCCCTGAATGGAAGACGACCACCTATAAGGGGATATTTCTCTAGAGTGTATCGTTCATCATCCATGGATTGGATGGTGTAATAGTCCTAGTCAAAAATCCACGTAATAAAGTTAATAAAGAATAATGTCTGAGTACATGGGACACATATTCCAAGTTGAATTTTGGGTAAAAACATAGTCATGGGGATCACTTTTGATTAATTAATGGCTATGGAAATTGGCAAAGTCAATGGAAAAGGCTTTGGAAAGGCATGAGACGTTTATTGGCATTTTATTTATGAAATTAATGGAAAATGGGAGAAAAGGAAGGTGAAAGGTCACAGGTTTCATGTGAGGAGAAAATTGAAGGAAATTAATGGAAAATGAAGAAAATAGAGGCCTCAATGATAAAAGGGCTTATGAGGATCAGTTCACAACCTTTTTGTCAATTTCGTTTTAGAGCTCTCTCTTTATTCTCTCTCTCTCATACTCTTGGAAACTTAGAGTCTTCTTGGAGCACTCTTGGAGGAGTGTGCCATACTTGGGATTTGGAGTAAGAAGGAAAAGGAAAAGTAGGAAGGCACGAGAGGACATTGGGATCAGTAGCTACAAAAAAATTTCCTTGCAGATACCAAGTTGCATGTATGATTTCCTTGCTAGTTTTTGCATGCATGACATATGGGTGTGGTTTCTTTGTTATGATATCTCATTATCATGGAGGATTTCCTAGATGGACATGGTTTTTCCTAGTCCTTCCATTTCCTGGATAGCCATGGTGTTGTGGGTTTTATATTTGTTTTCTAGTTGGTGCTCACGTTCCTTTGGCTGTGGGTTGAGATATTAGTTCCTGGAAGCCTTGGTTGGACAAACACTCTGGAAACCCTGTAACAAATTGGGTTTCATTACTAGTCCTAGAAGCGTTGGTTGGAAAAACACTCTAAAAGCCCTTGGTGGTTTGAGTTACTAATCCTGGAAGCCTAAGTTGGAGCAAACGCTCTAGAGCCCTTGACATCTTGGGTAGAGACTAATGTAGTGAAAGTTAGTGATGGCCGACCGTGAGTTAGAATAACTGGTTGGGGGTTGAGGTGGTTTGGCCTTTGTAAGCCCTGGTTTGGTTCTGATTGAGTTTTTGTATGAGATCCCACATTCATTCTTGGAATATGGCACATGGGTGATTGGCTAAAAGAAAGATTTGGTTCAGCCCAATCTATGTTTAGGTGGTATGTCGAAGTCCTAGACCTGGTTACATTTTTCATATGTTAATAAGAGCTCATTTCCTCTTGTATTTGATGGGTAAATATATGTGTTCATATGTGGTTTTTATGGTTGTTATATCTTTGTTATTTCTGAGATTATATGTTGGTTATGAGGATGTTTTATGATAAACTGTATGTATGCCTCTCATTATGTTTTGATTAGAAAATGAATGAACAATGAATATGTGACCTAATAGATTATATTGAAACTATTGTGATAAGGAATCCATGCTTCTTATTGATTCTCAGATAAGTATGAGAGCCCTATGTTTAGATCTGTTGTTATAACCTGTAGATTACATATTTTTGACATGTTTGAATAATCCTTGTCATGGCTAGTAAGGGTCAGATCAAGCACTTGTACCAATTATTGCTTTAGTAACCTTAATCCATTTTTATTTATCATTTCTGAAGGTTTCATGAAATTTTGGGAGGTTTCCTTACACTTAGTCCTAAAAACGTGGCTCAGAATACGGGGTTGCTAACTCAGAACTAGCTGAAAAATTCCACAACCGATGGCATGACTTGTTGTGGGAGTGACTAGAAGGCCTCAATCACACACATGACTTGTCATGGGAGTGAATGAGGGTCCATATCAGTAAAATGTCAAGTTACCTTAGGGGTTCGTCACTTGGAAGCGTTGGTTGGCTCCTAAAGGTTGTATAGAATGTGTAGAAGATCATATTGGTTGGGTTTTGTTGGTTCCACTTCCTTAACTATACATGGGGAGTGGAATCACATCATAGTAGCCTCTCGTCACATGTTTATCCCAATGAACAGGTTAACTTGGGTAAATGTGGGAGGAGGGTGTTATTGAGTGGTATCAGAGCATGGTTCACCCCTTCAGCTGGATGGGTGGTGTGTTGGTCATGTGTACATGTCAGTTGTGTACGTGTTATTTATGCTTGTTGATGAGCCCCAAAAATGGGTAACTTATTGGGCTCATTTTGCCTATTATTCTCGATTAATCCACCATTATTCATAGTTTATGCATGCTTTTAAGTATATTTATGTTAATTGAATGAATCAGAATAGTCACTTGACCATGAAGTCTAATACGTGGTTATTGCATATTTTTGGACAACTTTTGGACCAAGGTCAAGCATTTATGAGCTAGTTGAAAGCCAAATATGAGGGAACAAGGCTGAGGATTTGTAGGAAGGGTGTCTCCTACACTAAATGGCCCCTTCCTCGAGTTATCCACCATCAGCTCGGAGGTCAACAAGCCACCAAAGATGATTCCCAAGGGCAGCCAAGTAGCTTTTGTAAAGTGATTGATTACTTGCAGTTTGACCATCCAAGCCCCTTGAGTTAAGGAGGGTGGTTGGAGGTCCTCATAGTGCATAAGAAGGAAGGCTTCTAGCGTTCATAGTTTACTTTTGGAACATTTTTTATTTCACACTTTAGTGTTGCTCTGCTTTTCAGCTCATTTTGGAGCTTTTGCTATAAACATTTTTGTGACATGGTTATTTTCTGAATAATGTAGATCAGTTTCATTTTTCATCAGCTCTGAGCTTCCTCTTAGGAGCCTGTAGCTCTTGGGGTTGGGCCCAACCCAAGTTCCAGTACCTCCTCTGTGTACTATTATATGTTTTTGCTGTATTCATAGAATAATTTCTGCTAGTAGATTAAAATCTTGCTTGGTTACCTAGGTCATTTTTGATGATTAAAATAGCTTTTCATGTTTTAGATTGATTTGATAGGTTGGTAATAGAAAATATCTTTGAAAAAGGCCATCAAGCAACCCTTGATCTCACCTCTCCCTCCTCGGGACCATGAGCTGAGACCAAGGTGTCCTTACTGCCACAAAAACATTGTTCTTCCTTTTTCATGAAATTGCTAGTGTTAGATTATTCTTTGCAAAATTTGGTACCAGTTGAGATTACATGCTTAGATCCATTCTTGCTTATTTTTCATAGTTACCTTGCATGATTTTCTACCAATAAATTTCTATTCATCATGGTTGCTGGTTTCTAGGTCAAAATAACTAGATCTTTGGTTTGCATGGTTTTTGTTTGGTCAGTTTTGGAAAATAGTGTGCAGAACACCTGTGATACCTTCCTCCCTACCCTTCCTCCATCAGACAACCTGCTCCAAACCCCTAACTTAGATTCCTCCCCATCATTTTCCACTCTTTTCTAACTTGACCTAATTTCCATATCTTTGTGCAACCTTGCTCCTTCCATCCTTGAACAAAATCCAATCACCTTAATCACTCCTCAGCCTCATTCACCAAGTCCTAGACCCCTTCACATCCTCATCCAACCTCCATCTCCACTTTTCCACCTTTCTTCCACCATCAACCCTCCAAAATCCCCTTTCGGAACATCCTATAGAACTCCCTGTAGAACCCCTGCAGACTTCCTGTAGAAGATCATGAGAGTGGTTTTTCGAGACCCGAACACTCTGAAACTATCTGGAAGGGTTCTAGGGACCCCTTAGGCCCTCTTCTCACCTTCCCAACCTCCTACAAGCACCCACACCATTTCCTTTCATCAATCAACCTCTGCACAACCAAAAACAGTTAAAGCACATGCATAATAATTCTACAAGATTACTCAAAAATACAAAAAGATGTCCCTTTTTAGATTTCACTTCAGAATTGGCTTAAACGCATGCACTTAATCTTCCCAAGAGTGAATGGCATCCCTTTCTTTAGCTTTCATCCTTTTTCTTGCACTAGTAGGGTTAGTCGGTAAAACTAGGGTTTGCTAGGGTTTGCATTTTCTTTCAGCTGTCAACTTCTTTTTGCAAGTAGATTAGCCTCCTTTTTGTTAGCTTTCGTCCATCATAGTTAAAAGCTTCTTCTAAAAGCTCATAGAAGTTGGCTTAAGCTCCTAGCGGATTTGTGCCAGCTAATCCAGTGACAGCCTGTGGCAAGAACTAGTACTTGTGCATATAACACCATTGCTTCCAAGTTTGTGACGAACTACTGGGTTGATAAAATTAAAGAAGGGAGTCCCATGAGTTGCATCATTACTGCTACAATACTGGAGCCCACCATATTTTTGGTGCCATTGCCGAGGAAGCATCAGAGTATTTGTGATTGTCGTTTTTCTTCTATTTTCTACTGCAACCTTCTACTAAGTAGTTTATTTCAGCAAGCATAGAGTAGATTGTTTCATTTCCATTCTGCAATTTCATTTCTGTAAAAGTAGATTAAACATTTCCTGCTTTCATAGATTAGTATTTCAATTCCACAATTTCATTTCTGCAAGCGTAGATTAGCATTTCAATTCCACAATTTCAATTCTGCAAGCGTAGATTAGCATTTCAATTCTGTAATTTCAATTTTGTAAGTGTATATTAGCATTTCAATTCTGCAATTTCAATTCTACAAGCGTAGATTAGCATTTCAATTATGCAAGCGTAGCCTAGCATTTCATTCCTGCAATTTCATTTCAGCAACTTAGACTAGTCATTTCCTGCTTTCATTTCAATTCCTTATTTTCATTTCAACAAGATAGATTTTAGTTAGTTGCAGTTCAATCTATTTTAGTTTTGCAGGTACAAGCAGAAAAAAACCAAAAATCAGCCAAAAATATTCCCTTTTATGCCTTGTAAGAACAGAGACAAATCAGGAAAATTCTTACCCAACACCCTCACTACATCACTGAGTCACCCTTCTCTCTTCTTTAGTGGCAATGATCCAGAATAACCTATAGGTGAACCTCCAGAGATATACGAAGATCCTATGATAGAAGAATAGCAAGAGAACATTCCTCTTGAGACCATGGCTAAACATAGAAATGGTATAGGAGATGAGGAGAGAATAGAAGGTGCCTTTCCCATCTGAGACCAATGGGGACACGAAAATGGAAAACATAAGTCCCTCAGTCTTACCTCACTTCCATGGATTGACCACTGAAGACCCTGATACCTTCTTGTTTGAGTTTGTTGTCCTTTGTCGAACTTATGACTATGAAGAAGACGAGAAAAAGTTGAAACTCTTTCCCTCTACCCTCAAGGATGCAGCCCTACGCTGGTTCATGGGGTTACCTGGAAACAGTATCACAACTTGGGCTCAAATGAAGCAAGCCTTTATCAACAAATATCGGGACTACTGTAGGTCAAAAGAAACAAAGGGAGAAATCTTTCGTATGACCACGGGAAGTGATGAATCTTTAGAAGACTATGAAGAAGGTTCCAACTTAGTTATAAAAGGGCTAGGTGCACACTTGACCCTGAATCTCTGAAGCTGGTTCTGCTCCGAGGAGTCCCTGAAGACCTTCCAGTTACCCTCCATTTGCTAGCTGGTGGAGACATCTACCAACTATCTTATGATGACATAAAGACTGTGTTTAGAAACCACTCTAGGGCAGCCCGGAAAAGAGGTAGGGGGAATCCACTTTCAGCTAGTGCCACCTTCTCCAAACATGAGTTTACAAATCAGATGGAAGACCTTAAAAGTGAGGTGAGACAGACCATTGCCATGCAATTGGATACTTTCTGAATCCAACAGAAGAAAGAGGAAGCTGAGAGGGCTTTGGCCATATTTTGTCCCAGATGTACAAGGAAGCATCCTAAGAACAAGTGTCCATTGCACTCAGTAGAGGTATGTTTCGTTTGTGAGGAAGACCACCCTACAAATGAATGTCGAACCTTACCCGGACTTAAAGCCATGTACCAAGGGGCCGAGGGAGCCATTGAACCACTCTACTTCCTCAACCAAAGGAGGCCTCATGGATCCAGACCTTACCAGCAAGGGATGCAAGGGACATCCCAAACTTATTACAACCCCAACCAATCCACTCATATACCTTCTTGGGATCCCCCTGCTCATCCTTCCTGGTCCGCACCTACTCCTTGGCCTTATCCATCTTAATACCATACTCAACCTGCTGCTCATTCATTTGACTCTCATGTTTAGCCACAACCTCAGTGGAATGCACCTCAGCCGGGGTGGAGGCCCCAATACAACTCTCCTCCCACTATTTTGCCTCCGCCACCTGCTCAACCACAACCATTACCTCCTGCTCCTCCAAGACAACCCCAGATACTTGCTCAACCGTACCCGAACCCCAATAACAGACAGGCCCAACAAGTATATACTAGAGAGACAACATGCCCTACCTACGCTGTGGAGATTTAGGAGATCAACCTACGATCTTGAAAGGTCCTTCCAGATTGCCAACCTCCTCCTCCAGAGGATGAGGAAGAGAAACAGGAAAGTGAACCCAAAGCCATTCCACCCTTTCCTGAGAGACTAACGGTAACCACGCAACCAAACCCAGAGGAGGCTGAACTTCTAGGAGAATTTAAATAGTTGTGTGTGAAAATAACACTTCTCTAGGCCATAAAAGATGTACCAATCTACAACAAATTGATCAAGGAGAAGTGTTTCAGGCACCCAAGCAGGCGCAAGATATATGCCCCAACTATCAATGTCATAGGACAATTGTCTGATCTGATGTTGGGACAACTAATCTGTCCAAAATATTTGGACCCTAGGATTCCTTTAGTTGACGTCCACATTAATGGCACCATAATCCCCCACACCCTAATTGATCTAGGGGCTACCATTAATGTGATGACCGAGGACACTATGCTAAAACATAACCTTCAGAGTTCCCTAAGAAAGACCTCGACAGTATTGCAGTTAGCAGACCACTCCACCGTGACTCCCGAAGGGATTGTGGAGGATGTCATGGTCTCTGTTGATTCTTGGGAATACCATGCGGACTTCTTGGTCCTTCAGCGAAAGGAAAAACTCACTGGATACCCCCTCATTTTGGGAAGGCCTTGGTTAGCTATTGTGGATGCTTACATCAGTTGTCAAGCTGGGAGCATGACCATCAAGAATGGGCCTATGTCCAAGCAGCTAGTCCTATATCCTCCTGCCCAACCTCTGCTAGAACATGACTTACCTCTCTAGTTGGAGGATGGAGATGAGGATGAAGTCTACTCTACACCATTGTGCACAGTGGAAGCCACCCGGGGAGGCCCTCAAAACAAGGATGACCTGATTGAGAATTTGATTCAAAATCCACCTCCCAATGTGTTGCCATTAGAGGAGTTGGTGGAAGGTACCCAAGCCAGCGTTGTAGTAGACCTCTGTGTGGCTGATCCGACCTCTCCCAGAGTTAAGAATGTGGAATTAGGCCCTGAAAGAACCTTGAAGATCAGCTCATCCCTATCCCCTTCTCAGGAAAAGGAGCTGTGTAGCCCTCTGAACCACCATTTGGATGCTTTCACTTGGAGCTATAAGGAGATGAAAGGAGTACACCCTTCAGTCTGTACCCATCACATTTATATTAAAGAGGATTGTAAACCAGTCAAGCAGCCTTAGAGGAGAATGAATCCAGCCCTTAAGGACATTGTTAAAGAGGAATTGCAAAAGTTGTTAGATGTAGGATTCATCTACCCCATCTCTGACAGCGAATGGGTTTCTCCTCTGGTGCTTGTGCCCAAGAAAAATGGGAAGTGAAGAATCTATGTAGATTATCGAGAACTTAACCAAGCCACCAAGAAGGACCATTTCCCTTTACCTTTCATAGATTAAGTGTTAGATGGGCTGGCAGGGAAGAAGTTATTTTCTTTCCTAGATGGGTTCAGTGGCTATAATCAAATCCAAATCAGCCCAAAAGACCAAGATAAGACCACTTTCACTTGTCCATGGGGTACCTTTGCCTATCAGGTCCTTCCCTTTGGGTTATGCAATGCTCCTGCCACTTTCCAGAGAGCAGTACTGAGCATATTTGCTGAGCTAGTTCATGATTCGGTGGAAATCTATATGGATGACTTTACTCCTTACGGGTCTAACTTCCAAGTAGAATTGACTAACCTCGGAAAAGTTTTAACCAAGTGTATTGAAATGAACCTGTCCCTCAATCCTAAAAAATGTGAATTCCTAATGACTAAAGGGACCGTGCTAGGTCATACAATTTCTCAGCAAGGATTACAGGTGGATGCTAACAAAATTTCTATCATCCAAATGGCTCCGCATCCTCAAAAGGTAAGAGATGTTTGGATTTTTCTAGGCTTAGCAAAATATTATAGAAGATTCATTAAAGATTTCAATAAGCTAGCCTCGCCATTGTTTGGTCTTTTGGGGAAAGATGTTGAGTTTATATGGACTGACAATTGTCAAGAGGCTCTGGATGAGTTGAAAGATAAGTTGGTAACTGCCTCAATCTTAAGAGGTCCCAATTGGGCCCTACCTTTCCACATCCACACTGATGCCTCAAACAAAGCCATAGGGGTAGCCTTAGGACAAGTTGAAGAGAAGCTACCATATGCCATATACTTTGTCAACAAAAACCTGTCCAAGGTAGAATTAAACTATACTGTGACCGAAAAAAAGCTTCTAGCTGTAGTCCATTCCCTAAACAAGTTCAGACACTACTTCACTAGTTATCAAACATTTGTACACACTGATCATGTTGTGATTAGGTATCTGATGAATAAAACTGATGTAAATGCTCATATCATTAGATGGTTATTGTTATTGCAGCAATTTGATTTGACCATTGTTGACAAGCCAGGGAAGGAAAATGTTGTTGTTGATTTTCTGTCTAGATTAGATTTGCCTGTAGGTGAAGAAGGGGCGATAGATGATCAAATGCCAGATGAACACCTATTTTCTATTTTAGTACTCCCTCCATGGTTTGCTGATATAGAAAATTACTTGGTTTCAACATAGTTCCCTCCACACCTATCCTCAAAAGAGAAGAGCAAAATCGTGAGCAAAAGTGCCCCATTCACTTGGATTAGGGGCAACCTATTTAAACATGGCCTAGATCAGATCTTGAGGCGTTGTGTCGGGGAGGAGGAAGTTTTTGACATCCTCCTAACCTGTCATGATGGACCGTGTGGAGGTCACTTTGTAGCAAAAAGGACCGCCTTCAAAATTCTACAGGCAGGCTACTATTGGCCCACTCTTCATCAAGATGTCAGAAGATACATTAGCCAATGTGACTGGTGTCAAAGGATGGGGAAACCGACTCCGAGGGATGAAATTCCCCTCCAACCTCAAGTGACTTTCGAGCCATTTGAAAAGTGGGGCATGGACTTTGTGGGTCCTATCAATCCTCTTTCAAAGCAAAAGTTGTACATCATTGTGTGCACGGACTACCTGATAAAGTGGGCAGAGACAAAGGCAATTAAGGCAGTGACAGAAGAAAAAGTGGCTGAGTTTTTGAGGGAAAATATCTTCTACAAGTTTGGCCACCCAAGAGAATTAGTCATAGATCAAGGAAGTCAGTTCACCTCTAACCTGATTGAAGACCTGCTCGCTCATCACAAGATCAAGCACAGAACCTCCACCCCTTATCATCCACAAGCAAATGGGTAGGTGGAAGTCACTAATAGGGCTTTAGAAGAGATTTTGACTAAAGTGGTGAGCAGCAGTAGAAAAGATTGGGCAGATCACTTGGTTGAGGCCACCTGGGCCTACAATACCACTTGGAAAACTACTACAGGTTTCACACCTTATGAGCTGGTCTACGGGAAGAAGGCTTTGTTGTCTATAGAATTCGAGTACAACACGTTGAGGTTGGAAGCTTAGCTGGACCTAGACCTTAGCCATGCACAGCAGGAAAGATTACTACAGCTGAATGGATTGGATGAACAGAGAATGCAAGCCCTCCTCCACTCAGAAGTGGTCCAACTCTAGAGAAAGATATGGCATGACCGGCACCTTAATGAAAAGAAATTTTAGACAGGAGATTGGGCACTACCATATGACTCAAGATACAAGGATTTCAAAGGGAAGTTGAGGACAAGTTGGTTGGGACCATATAGAGTGGAGAAATGCAACGACAATGGTTCAGTCCTTATTAAGACCATTGATGAAGAAGCCATCCATGCTCATCAACGGGCATAGATTGAAAATCTACAGGAAGCCCCTTTCTAAGCAGGAGTTCATTGAAATGCTGGATAAATTAGTGCTAGTAGTGGAGCAGCGCCCTATCTCTACTCCACCCACACCTTGATCATTAAAAAAAAAAAGGAAGAAGAAGAAGAAAAATAAATAAATAGAAAAAGAATAAAAATATCCTTGGGTGAAAACCTCTTAGAGGCACCTGGGGCAGACAATGAGGGTGAAAACCTCCTGGAGGCGCCCCAGTTGTCTCTCAAAAAAAAAAACAAGAAATACACCTAATTTTTGTTGAATAATTGCAGGTTGCAGGGTAGACATTGCAGGTTAGAAGGATCGCACAAAACAAGGATAGAGGTCAGCACCAGGCTGTAAGAATCCCTCACAAACAATTCCTCCATGACCACCCTGCTTTCCTAATATTTGATCACATTCGGGTTAAGATTTCACCTTCTACAGGAAGTTATGTGCCTTCTACAGGAAGTTATGTATCTTCTATAGGAAGTTCTATGTCTTCTACAGGAAGATCTTGTAGAACCTTCAGACAGGCGAGAATTGATCTTGGGAGAGAATCCAAAAGTTGGGAATTTTCCTGCTAGGCCTGCAAACACCCTCGTTTCCATCCATCACCATATGTCACCCTTTTTCATCTCTTTACACCTCCGTTGCACTCATCCTGTTATTTGTTCCTACACAACCACACAAAAAAACCCTATTTTCTTCATACTGCCAGCAAGAACTTTTAGTGACAAATCAAGCAGTAGTGTCTCGCTCACCATACCTATCAATCTCCATCTGGACTCCTCATCAGCCGAGCCCCTCATCAGTAGTATAGACCTTCTCATTTTAGCTTGCATCCCAGGAGGAGAAGTAGCTACAGGACATCCTACAGGAATCCTATAGCAGCTGATCCCTCTGGAAGACATAGTTTGGAGGCAGGGATAGTCAAAAAAGATAAAGGAGACATGCAAAGGGCTCATCTTGAACATGAGAATATCATCAACAGCTGAAGCCAAGCAAAACCTATGCATTCAATGACAACAAATGAAGGAATGCGTTCCAAAACGCGTGCATGCAGCATCAACGAATGAAGGAATGGGTTCCAAAACCTGTGCATGAAGTAGCAGCAAACGAAGGAGTGGTTCCAAGACCCGAAGTCTACATAATGCGGCCATGACCACGCAGGTAAGTGCCTAAAATTATTCGTCAATTTCATAAACTATATTTTAAAAGCTACATTCCTATGGAAATGGTTCGGATTGAATGGAATCGGTGGCCAGTCAATTGGCCACCCTCGGCCAGTTACAAAGCCTCATGGGATCCAAAAAATCTGAGTTACATTCAAAATCGCTGACGAGATGTGCAGCCAGCACATGTGGAATGTCCATTCAGGGAGAAATCGTCGGGACTGGTAGTGGTGGTGGCGGTTAACGACAGAGGGGAGGTGATGGCGGTCAGAAACATGCAGAGAAATTATGGCCATGAGGTGGTGGCGGTCAGTCGGCCACCTCATTCCCTCACCACTAATCATGCCACAGTTAAAAGATGCTCGGATGAAACTTACACCACCTTCTGTTCATTTTGCACTTGCAACATCCTCGACTGGAGTATGCATCCTCCACTTCCAAAAATTGTTAATCAGTCGTCCTCCACCAAGTTTTCTACATGTTTTCAAAAATATCCAATGTATCAGGCTCGCTCAAAGGTGCAGTGACATTCTACAGGAACTAGGGGGTCTTCTACAAGAAGAGTTCTACAGGAGAGACTGCACAGCTTTCTGGCGCAGGGAAGCCTCGGATTTTTCGTCAACTTTGGAGCTCCAATCGAGGTAGGCTCGAAAAGACTCCTCTATGCATGGTATGTTTTGCAAAGGTTGTGAATTGAATGGCATTAGGTTGGAAAATCAGAGGAAAAATCTACCTGTGTATTGGAAGTAAAACATTTGCCTATGTATTGCACTGGGTTTCCCAGTGGTTTCTGCATCAAAATTCTCCTCCATGTTTCCTCTTTTTAAAATTCTCCTGTAGGGAAGATATATGCAATTGTGGAGGCCAGCCTATGTATGAAAAATTTTGAATTTGCATATCTTTATGTGTGCTGAGAAGAAAACTTGATCTCTGTACTATGTCTATAGAAAAAAAATTCTTCCTTTCATAAATAGACAGTCGAGTTCTGGGTAACAGCAGTCTTAAAACCAGGGAATTGTTGCTAATTTATATTGGACACTCGAGAAATTCCTTCTTGAGTTTAGGGGAAACCATAAACAGCATTCCCTTTTCTGATTAAAGCATAAAAAGAGCACTCTCACCATACAAGGGGGATTCATAAGGAAAGAACCCTCAGACTCTAGCAAACTACACGAGCATCCTGAGGTGGTGGACCTTTTCACCTGAGCCAATTGGATGTCCTTCTTTGACAAAATTCAGGGTCATGATGAGGAGATAACTGAGGAATTTTTAATGTCCCTGAGACCTCAATCAAAGACACATGCCGCAGTTAGTTTTAGGGGTTTGACCCTAGAACTTACCCCTGAGCTTATCAGTCGAGTTACTGGTCTACCATTAGGGCTCCCTTGGAGCAAAGAAGAGAGGTCATTGGGCCAAGCTGCCAAGAAAAAATTCTTTCTACCTAAGGAACATCCTGTAGAAGACAAAAACAGGGTTAGGAGAACCAGCTTGCCTCCTCTCTGAAGTGAAGTCAGTTTCCAAATCATGAAGTACATTACATGTGAAGGGAGATTTAGCATCATCTATGGTTATCATTTCAGGTTGTTGTGTGAGATAAGACATGGGATTCATTTACCTCCAGCCAAGAAACTGAGCATTCCTATTTTCTTCTTCAGTCACTAATTGAATGTGGTACAAAATTAAATGAATGGATCCCAGATCAGTTGACCCATCATGGGCTCATCAAACTATTAGTGGAAGATGCCCTGCACACCTACACTGTCCCCATATCTTGGGAAATCTTCCGAAACATGTCTAGGGATGAAAATATTAGAATTTTGGCCAAAAACATCACCCCATCTAGCAGTGAGAAGGGATAACACACTGAAGAAGGTGAGAAAACCAATGGTGAAGGAACATAGGACATTCAAGCACAACAAGAACAGAAAGAAAAAGGGGAAATGGGCCAGATTGCTAAGCCAAAAACAGAGGAGGAAACAACAACACAAACACCAAGGGAAAAGAGAATGTAGAGTAGAGCAGAGACGGCTGAAAAACCCCAAATGAAGGTTGTCAGAGCCAAAGCAGGCACGCAGAAACAAAAGTAAAAGACACAGGGACTTCTATAGGAAGTAGGGAAAAAGAACAGCAAGAGGATAAATCACCTGAGATATTGGCAAGGGAGGCAACAACTGTGCTTACTACCTTAAGAACACCTCCAAAACAAAAAGGGAAGAGAAAAAGGCAAACATCCATGTACTTTAAAGCAAGGAGGAGCACACAGATCAAAGTGGGCAAACCCCAGCCTCAATCAAAGGCGCCAATTGTCATTGAGGACACAACACCTAAACCAAAAGAAGATTCTCCTGCAAAGATATCCATCACCTATGAACGAGGAAGCCCAAAAGCCTCCACCTAGAGAGAGAAAATTAGGCCGGTGGACTCAAAGATAGCTCTACAGGAAGCTGAGACATCTCTACAGGCAACTCTAGCTAAGTTAAGGGAGATCGAGAAACTAGAGGAAAAGGTGGCCAAACCATCATAGGAAGAAGAAAAGACCAAGGAAATATTGGAACCAAGCCCCAACCTAGCTTGGGCTCATACTACAACCTGTTAGAAGCCGGGAAGATAATTCCCTAGAAATTTGCGGTGCCACTTTTCTTTGCACTGGAAGAAGAAAGGGTTAGGACTCACACTTGGATAAGGATTGCCAAGTCCAAGGGTGTGGGAGACATAGGCCACCTGGAAGAACAAATCAAGGAATCAAGAAAAGAATTGGCCATGGTAAGGCATGTGGAAATCAGTCAAATGGCCAAACTACAGGAAGAGAATGAGCTACTGAAATAGTAGCTACAACTACAGGGAAGTCATAGGGAAGATAGGCCCTCCAAAGAACAGCAGTAGCAAGAAATTCCTCCAGTAGACAAGGAAACGTCCGATGAACAACAGAGAGAGGACAGGCTACAGGCTGAGGTTGATGCACTAACAAAACAACTACAGGAGAAGGAGTCACAAGCAGCAGAGGAAATACAGTTTCTAAAGCAACAGGTACAAGAGAAAGAAGCCCAACTGGCCTGCATGGCCAGCTGGGTAGTAGAAGCCTAACAATGTAGGAAACCTGCCAAGTCATATGCCTTATATCTTAAAGATCAATGGTTGCAGTTCCAGATTAACACCTTGGCCCAAAGGGGCACCATTCCATTTCAAAATTACCATCGATTCATGGCTTTGTGCGATAGTAGCTCAATAGAAGATAAGGCCAAGTTATCAGAATTCTATTTACACAACTTGGCCCTTCCAAACATGAATCTGTGGGGCCCCAATGCTGCATTGGGTGATGTGCAACTTATGGCCATGGCCTCTTGGTTAAATCATGAGGAAAAGAGAACATCAAAGATTCAGGATATTGTGAACAATGAGCTAAGTGAGCCACTCATGATCAGAGCAGAACCAGAGGATCCCTCAGCCTTAATATATGCCCATCAGCACCTGGCCAACAACCCTCAAGCTCTACCAGATTACATTGAACAACAAGCTCAGGCCATTGCTCACTTTGAGGACATGGAAAGATTGTTGGGGGATAATTGCATTCATGCTTACACAAGGAGGTGGAACACACTATCCCATAGTCTGAAAATAAGAGAATACCACTCCCCAACAAGGATGAGGGAGGCCTTGGCAAGAGTACCACTCTACAAACAATCAATGAAAAATCTACAGGCCAATTGGATCGGCCTAAAGTTCAGTCCTCCCTTGCTTTTAGGACTGTTGGAAGGGGTAAAAGAAGAAGAGGAGCATAGGCAGTGGGAGGAAGTAGAGAGAAAAGCAGGGTTTCATGACCGATAAGAAGACATCACCTCGGAAACCTGGGATGTTAGAGAGGTAGTCAAGGCAATCAAAGATGATGAGCTAGATTAGTTGCTTAGAGGATGAGCAACCCTTTTAGCAGGGGGTGATGATGAGCCCCGAAAATGGGTAACTTATTGGGCTCATTTTGCTTATTATTCTCAATTAATCCACCATTCTTCATAATTTATGCATGCTTTTGAGTATATTTATGTTAATTGAATGAATGAGAATAGTCACTTGACCATGAAGTCTAATACGTGGTTATTGCAGATTTTTGGAAAATTTTTGGACTAAGGTCAAGCATTTATCAGCCAGTTGACAGCCAAATAGGAGGGAACAAGGCTGATAATTTGTAGGAAGGGTATCTCCTGCACTAAATGGCCCCTTCCTCGAGTTCTCCACCATCAGCTCGGAGTTCAGCAGGCCACCAAAGATGATTCCCAAGGGCAACCGAGCAGCTTTTGTAAAGTGACTAATTACTTGCAGTTTGAGAAACCAATCCCCTTGAGTTAAGGAGGGCTATTGGAGGTCCTCGTAGTGCATAAGAAAGAAGGCTTCCAACCTTCGTAGTTTACTTTTGGAACATTTTTTATTTCACACTTTAGTGTTGCTCTGCTTTTCAGCTCATTTTGGAGCTTTTGATGTAAACATTTTTGTGACATGGTTATTTTCTGAGTAATGGAGATCAGTTTCATTTTGCATTAGCTTTGAGCTTCCTCTTAGGAGCCTGTAGCTCTTGGGGTTGGGCCCAACCCAAGTGCCAAGACCTCCTCTGTGTACTTTTATTATGTTTTTGTTGTATTCATAGAATAATTTCTGCTAGTATATTAAAATCTTGCTTGGTTACCTAGGTCATTTTTTATGATTGAAATAGCTTTTCATGTTTCAGATTGATTTGATAGGTTCGTAACAAAAAATATCTTCAAAAAAGGCCATCAAGCAACCCTTGATCTCACCTCTCCCTCCTCGGGACCATGAGCTGAGACCAAGGTGTCCTTGCTGCCACAAAAACACTATTCTTGCTTCTTCATGCAATTTCTAGTGTTAGATTCTTAGTTGCAAAATTTGGTACCAGTTGAGATTAAATGCTTAGATCCATTCTTGCTTAGTTTTCATAGTTACCTTGCATGATTTTCTACCAATAAATTTATGTTCATCATGGTTGCTAGTTTCTAGGTCAAAATAGCTAGATCTTTGGTTTGCATAGTCTTTGTTTGGTCAGTTTTGGAAAATAGTGTGCAGAACACCTGTGATACCTTCCTGCCTACCCTTCCTCCATTAGACAACCTGCTCCAACCCCCTAACTCAGATTCCTCCCCGTCATTTGCCACTCTTTTCTAACTTGACCTAATCTCCATATCTTTGTGCAACCTTGCTCCTTCCATCCTTGAACAAAATCCAATCACCTAAATCACTCCTCAGCCTTATTCACTAGGTCCTAGACCCCTTCACATCCTCATCCAACCTCCATCTCCACTTTTCCACCTTTCTTCCACCATCAACCCTCCAAAATCCCCTTTCAGAACATCTTGTAGAACCCCTGCAGACTTCCTATAGAAGCTCACGAGAGCAGTTTTTCGAGACCCGAACAATGTGAAACTCTCTGGAAGGGTGCTGGGGACCCCTTAGCCCCTCTTCTCACCTTCCCAACCTCCTGCAAGTGCCCACACCATTTCATTCATCAATCGACCTCTACACAGCCAAAAAAAATTAAAGCACATGCATAATAATTCTACAAGATTACTCAAAAATACAAAAAGATGTCCCTTTTCAGATTTCACTTCAAAAGTGGCTTAGACACATGCACTTAACCTTCCCAAGAGTCAATGGCATCCCTTTTAGTAGCTTTCATCCTTTTTCTTGCACCAGTAGGGTTAGTAAGTAAAACTAGGGTTTGCTAGGGTTTGCATTTCCTTTCAGCTTTCAGCTTCTTTCTGCAAGTAGATTAGCCTCCTTTGAGTTACCTTTCATCCATCATAGTTAAAAGCTTCTTCTAAAATATCATAGAAGTTGGCTTAAGCTCCTAGCGGACTTGTTCAAGTTGATCCAGTGACAGCCTGCGGCAAGAGCTAGTACTTGTGCATATAGTGTCGTCGCTTCCAAGTTTGTTACGAACTACCGGGTTGATAAAAGTAAAGAAGGGAGTTTTTCATGCGGAAAGAGTTAATATTGCGGACAAAGCCAACCTCCCTAGAAGCCTAAGACTTTCTAGTGACAAACAAGACAATTAAGATCAATCCTTCTCTAAACATGTATTTACCATACAAGAAATCAAGTGTTTAGATCCTACCTGTAGTCCAATGTTGTTGTAGTAGTCCAGCCTCGTCGATCCAGATGAGCTCGTCCTTCACTTCGAAACCTGTGTTCACTAACAATCAAACGATTAAATAGAACTTGAATATCTCATAAAATAAAACATATTCAACATACAGACCAAGGAGTATATGAAACAACTCATTAATAACAAATTGTTGAGAAGAATGGACTTATTTGTATTAATAGGAAACAAAAGAACCATTACAACCTAAGCCTTGGTGTTGTGCAAGTTCCTCCCAGGGTCCAGCAAGAGTTTTCCTCTACTTTGACAAGCTCACCCACTTCCAAATGAAACAAGAAAGGATGGGAATCTCTCCTCACAAGCTTTACAAGGAAGTCCTAATTCAAGTAGCATCTACCCTTTGGAATGTTCATCTTTCAACCTCCCCTCCTCTGGCCCAAGGCCTGTATTTATAGCATTCTAGAGGAAGTTATTCAGGTCCAACATCAATGGGATACTCCCTCTTTTGGATGGGGTAGCTCCTCTCTTGATGGGATAAGTTCCTCTATCATAGGGATGCATGGACCATCTGGAGGCGCTCAATACACGTCAAACACTCTTCTAGAAGGCTCTAGAAGTGACCACAAGTAACTTTTTTAAGATGAAACTCGCGCCTTTTGACCTTTACAGGGGTACGCACCCATTCCTTGACTTACAGAGCGTACAAGTAGCAGGTACAATGAGTTTGGGATGCGTACACACAGGCAAGGTAGAGAGAACCTGCGTACCCAGAGATAAACATGTTTTTTAGTGACTTTATCTCTTTTTGAAGTTTGACATGAAGAGCAGAGGTATTAGGCTTGACAAGGAGGATAATATGACTATTGATGGAGCCATATTAACTGCAGATAGTCATGGTGACAAATTTCAGTGTAACAGATTGCCCCCTAAAGTACGAGGCCTGTAATAGATAAGGGTTTTATATCATATAGGAAGGGTGAAGTACTTTATCATTTCGAGGATCATCTTGTGTGGAGCCCAGTCAGAACCTGCAATTTTCAACACAAAATACATGTATAAGATCATATCATCGCTGAGGTAGGCATTCCCATACTTAGATAAAAAACTTTAACTATGACTAACTATTCTGATACAGGAATGATTTCATAATACATCATAATTATAGACTCGTGTAGACAGAGTATGGGCACAGCCATCTGTTTATGAAATGTCTACAACATAATGAATACAAAACTCCTCGCAGCTTGGATGGTGGAAACTAGATCCAGGGTCTTCATCTCTACTTCCCGAATTGGTACGATTCTAGCCATGTGAATAAATGAGTCGATGTCGAACATGGTAGAAACCACTTGATTACCAGCCGATGATGTAAAATGTTAACAAGTGTGAGAGAGACCACCAGTGATGTCAATGGTTCTCAAATTGCCCAGTACAATCCATGAGATGTGAATGAATGAGTCGTTGTCGAACATTTCACGGAGTCCTTCGATCGAAAGTCAATGATGTAAACTGTCGTCAAAGGCGAGAAACCTGCCATTGATGCATGCAGACTTCAAGGTACTGACGATTTCTAAGTCATCTTTCTAGATAATGTGTTGATGTCGATAGAAAGAGACTCGTCGCAGGCAAGCCCACAACACGAAATCATAGTTTAAGTTGAAGAAACGTTGCTGTAAGGACTGACTCAAGGATGATAAAAACGGATGATAGGTATTTCGCAATTGAATGTTTTGTTTGTAGACCTCTTGAACACATAACGACACAACAGATGGCTTGGTGAAGAATGACTCAAAGTTAATACCCGGAACCTGGCTAAATAAATTTCAATGTGGTTTGATCAACTGTGAGGCAAAGGATTTCCCAACCCAGGTGAATGAAAAGTGTCGTGTTCAAGAGTGGTAGTAAGGTTTTTCTGAGACAAAAGGATATCAAATAGGCTCATTCTTCTCACTTTTCCCCCACCATTTCTGGCAAGTACCTCTTTATTTTTTACAAGCTTGAGAAGGATAACATATGCTTGTTTGTAAGCTCATCCTTCGGATGAGTCCAACTTAGTTTTTGATTCGAACCCTAAGAAGGAGTGGTCCGTTCCTGTTTGTAATAGAACAGGGCCTTTACTGTGAAATTTTAACGAGTCCAGTATAGGAGAAACTCGGCGTTTTTCATATTTAGAGAGTCTGAAAAACTTAGAAGACTCCAGATTGAACTTTTTCGTAAATTTGTGTCTCCTAAGCCCGAAAAAGTATAAAATAATACCTAGGAGAACCGCTTGATCTTGCGACCAAGGAGTACTTTCATGATTAGTGTCCTTGACCTGAAAAGTAAAAAGCGATCAAGGGCACGTCGTTTTATTTCCAGTATCGAATTTGAAACGACAAAAACCCGGCAATCTTTTCCTGTTTTTACGGTCAGAAAAGGGTTATAAGGGGACCGTCTTTTAATTTCGTTTTAATGAGTGTAAAAGAAACGCTCGGCAATCTTTTCATATTTTAGGAGTCAAAAAAGGGCTTAAAAGATGAATCTGATGTTTTGGTTCGTGAAAAATGACAAGTTTCCCTGAAAATCCTTTTGTCCTGCGCAAAAACAACACATTACTCATACCTGTTTAAGATAGGCAAAAATACATTGAAAAATATCCTTTCATGGTGAAAAATAAACAAATTTAGTATTTATTTATCTAAAAATCCTATAAAAAGACTTTTTACCATGTCATTTTTACCATTTTACTGTTGAGGGAGAGAAAAGGGCTTTTGGCAAGAAACTTCCCGTGGACTTTGCAGAGAATCCGATCGTCGGAATCGAACGCCGTCTCTTTCAGGTATTTCAAAACATCCTCCTCTTTATTTTCATCTGATTAGAATTTCAATTTAAGCCCTAATTTGATTTTTTGGGGGCTTTGGGGTTTTGAGATGCGCTTTTCGGGGTACGCAGGTATCCCATGGGTAACCTGCGTACCCCGACATTTTCCTTAAAGG
>APFE031383470.1:70550-133324 GCA_000404065.3 Pinus taeda
AAGGCTGAAAAGGTTGTAAGGTTCTTCTACTTCAAAGTTAATACAAATAAATTTGTTTTTCTCAATAAGTTGTTGATTCATGGTTTATTTTATGGATTCCTTGATCACCAAAATAGACATGATTTATGATATTTTCTATGCAGGTGCTATTTAATGTTTGCTTGTTTGTGATTGCAGGTCCTCAAAGGTAACTCTTTCAAACGATTGGAGGGTAACTCTTTTGAACGATCGAAGGATGACTACTATGAACAAGCATTGGATCTAAGGTAGGATCTTAACACCTTTGTAGTATTTACTCATAAATCGCACGTGTCTAGAGAAAGATAGGTTTGTTTGTCCGTTTGTTGCTAGACTATCTTCTGATAATAGGGAGATCGGCCTTGTTCGCAAGATCGGTTTATCTGGCCAACAATATACCTTGTAGGAAGAGGAGAAAAAAAATGATTAACAAGATGGTAGACTACATTTCACAAGATTCTCCCTATAGATAAGATGAGCGATATGGTGATGAGTACTCCCCTCACATAGTAGACACTTTGAGAATCTTGAAGGCATAAATGAAGAGTTCCAAAGAAGATAATGACCAAATCATTCAATCGCAAGAGAGACTTGCTAGGACACATGAGAAATAAGTAGATATCAATGGGGTGATTCTTCAAAGTTGTTTAAACTTGCAGAGACAAGGACCACTTAGAATTAGTCATGGACAACAAGATAGGACTAATGGGGCATATGGTAGTAGGTCACGTAGTGGGAACAGGTTGGATAGAGATGATACGGTCAAAGATGACATATTCTTGGATACACCTACTAAGTGAGGCAGTGGAAATGGGATTTACTCTAGTTTAGTTTTAGACAAGTATCATGGTCATCATTGTTATCATCCTTACAGAAGGAGTGACAGGGGATATTTTTCAGATGAGTTCAAGAAATCAAAGCCACCTACATTTGATGGGAAAATGAAGAAGTCACGGGATGTTGAAGCATGGTTTCTTGGAATGAATAGTTCTTGAAATTGCATGATTACTTAGTGAACATTAAGGCCATAATAGCTACATTCAGCCTTAAAGGTAAATCGGATATCTAGTGGGAAGATGCAAAGAATGTTAGGGGTATTCATGAAGAGGTATTGACTTGAAGTGAGTTCTAGAGACTATTTAGGAAGAAGTATCTATCAAATAGATACTATGACGACAAGGCAAAAGATTTTTATGAGTTGAAGATGGGACCCATGACCGATGAGGAGTACACTAGAATATTTGTATAGTTATTGAGGTATGTGCCTTACCTAAAGGAGGGGAAAGCAAAAATTAAGAGATTCATCAGTGGGTTTTAGGTAGCATTCAAATATAGGATTGAGTTTGATGAGCCTAGATCATTAGAGGAGGCCATCCAAAAGATACAGCATTGTTATGCGCAATCAAAGAACAAATCTGAGACTAAGAAGGATTGGAGAGATAATACAAAGAATAAATGAAAATGGGATAAGAAGCGAACAAGGCCTCAGGACACATGTAACAAAGAGAATGCAACACTGCATAAGAAGTTCAATGCATCTGACAGAGGAAATGACTTTCAATATGAGGAGCAGAACAAGGGTGTAGGTTTGAATCCTTTACAGTGTTGGACTTGTGGCAAAGATCATCGTCGAAGAGATTGTCCACAGCATTTGGGTGGTAGACTTAGATTCTTAGTGCCCAAGAAGCACAGACACTGGGGGATATTGGACAGGGTGTTCCTTAGATCTATGCAGTGTTGGATAATAGGTAGGAAGACCACCAGGAATCTATTATTGAGATGGATGGTAAGCTTTGTGATCAAGTTTTTTTTATTTTGACTGAACCTAGATCTAATTAAGTATAGTTATGTTAATCCTGACCTTGTGGATAAGTGTGGTTTGAGTAAATAAGTGCATGCAAAATATTGGTTAGTGTAGTTGACTGTAGGTACAAATAAGAGAGTTCATCATTGGGTAAGAGACTGTGAATTTGAGTTGAATGGTATGCCTACATCAACACATTTGAATGTATTTACTTTGGGGTCATATAGTATGCTTTTGGGTATGGATTATCTATATCTTCACAAGACTAAGGTGGACTGTTATGACAAAGCTATTGAGTGTTTGGATAATAATGGGGAACAAAGAATTTTGTAGGGTAAAAATAAGGCAACAACAGTTAGAATGGCGACATCTATGCAAGTGAAGTGTAGTCGTAGAAAATGGTGTGTGTTATTTGTAGTGAATATTTCCATTGAAAAAGGTAAGGAAACTGAAGATGGGGATGTCTTAAGTAGATACCTAGTTCTACAACATTTTCAGGATGTGTTCCCAGTGAATATTTCAGATTTTCTACCTCCCAGGCAAGTGGACTTTTCTATTGAGTTGGAACTAGGGGCAGCAGCAGCATCGAAGGCATCATATAGGATGAGCAACCGGAGTTAGTAGAATTGAAGTTGTAGTTGAAGGAAATGCTTGACAAGAGATACATCAGGCCAATTTTATCGCCTTGGGGTGCACTAGTGTTGTTTGTGAAGAAGAAGGATGGTACTCTCAGGTTATTCATTGACTACAGGTAATTGAAGAAGGTAACCATCAAGAACAGATATTTGTTGTCGAGGACTGATGACTTGTTTGACCAGTTGAAGGGAGAAACATTATTCTCAAAAATTGATCTAAGATTGGGATACCATCAAGTATGCATTAAAGAAGAGGACATCTACAAGACTGGTTTCCAGACCAAGTATGGGCATTATGAGTTTGTTGTAGTTCCATTTGGTTTGACTAATGCTCCAGCTACTTTTATGTGCTCAATGAATAGTATATTGTGTCCTTATCTGGACAAGTTTGTTATTGTATTCATTGATGACATCTCGATACATTCTAAGAATGAGGAAGAGAATGTCAAGCAATTAGCAGTAGTTTTGAGATTATTGAAAGAGCATCATTTGTATGCTAATCTCAGTAAATGTAGTTTCTTTCATATAGAGGTACATTACTTGGGATATGTTGTTTCCAAGGAAGGCATAGCAATGGATCCAAAAAATATAAGGGTTATCATGGAGTGGGAAGCTCCTAGAAATGTGGATGAGGTAAAATAATTTATGGGGCTTGCAGGTTATTATAGGAGGTTCATTAGGAACTTCTCTTGCATTGCATATGCTATTATGTCATTGTAGAGGCAAGGTAAGAAATTTGAATGGACGGAGGAATATGCATCTAGTTTTGAACAGTTGAAGTAGTTGTTGTCTAATGCTCCAGTTTCAAATTTTGCAGATCTAAACAAAGAGTTTGTGGTATGTAAAAATTCTTGTAAGAGAGGACTTGGTTAAGTCCTGATGTAGGAAGGACATGTAGTGTGTTATGAATCAAGGAAATTGAATGAGAACAAGCAGAATTACCTAACACATGATCTTGAGTTGGCGGTGATAATTTATGCATTGAAGATGTGGAGACACTATATTCTGGGAAGTAGGTTTTTACTAATGAGTGATCATAGTGGATTGAAGTATCTATTTGCCCAAATAAATATGAATGAAAGGAAAGCTAGATGGTTGGCCACGATCAGTGAGTTTGAATTTTAGATCAGGTACATTAAAGGTAAATATAATAGGGTTACATATTCTCTTAGCATGAGGATACAGGTGAATCATATAGCAGTTATGAGCTCCTATGGAATGTATTTACAGGGTTGGATCCTTCAGGCAAGTCAGTAGGATGATAGGTATAGGGAGCTTATGCATAGGTTATAGTAGGGTACATATGATCAAGATGTGGACTATCATCTCACAGAAGATGGATTGATCATATTTAGGGACATAATATATGTGCTAGATAACAGTGAGCTCAAGAATCTTATCTTGAGAGAGTTTCATGTTAATTCATATTCAGGTCACCCAAGATATTAGAAGGCATTGACAACAATGAATAAGTTCTACTATTGGCCAAACTTGAAGAAAGAAGTGGAAGAGTTTGTGGCTATATGTTTGGACTGTCAACAGGTAAAGTTAGAGTGTAAGCATCCAGGTGGATTACTATAGTTGATTCTTATTCTAGACTGGAAATGGGAGGTCATTTCCATGTATTTTACTACAAGTTTGTTGAGGACATCTAGACAACATGATTCTATCATGGTTGTTGTGGACAGGTTGACGAAGGTAATGCAATTCATTCCAGTGAAGTCTACCTATTTAGCTAATGATGTAGCATAGGTATTCATTTTTGGGTGTGGAGCATGATTATCTTATGTATTCAAAGGTTTCAGCCGGATGTATACCCCAAGAATATTGTACACCCCTCCACGCGGGGGGGTTTGGGGTAGACTTGTCCCCCCTGTGGGGTCTTGGGGGGCTAATCCCCCTTGGCTGGGGGGTCCGGGGGCTAGTGGTCCCCTGGCGAGGGTTCGAGGGCAGCACCCCTGAAGCTAAAAATAGATGCAAAATTGTCTTGTAAAAGTCTAGTAATTTCTAGTCAATCTAGGTCGTTCATTAAGTGAATGATCTGACGGTAGAAGTTATGTTTAATTTAGGGTTTTTTGCCCTAGAAGGAAACCCCTCGCTATATATGAGGGAATTGTATTGCGTCTATGTATATTTGTATTCTGAGTGAGGAAGAGAGAGGAGATTAAGAGCGAAGAGGGAGTTACAACAAATTTGTTGTAGGTTGTATCTCTTCAGTTTGTTGGATAATATAAAAAAAGGACTGGTTGTTTCTCCGTGGATGTAGCCCAAACTAGGTGAACCACATATATATGTGTCTCTCTTGTCTTATGTGTTTTCTGTGTTTATATTTCTGCAATATTTTATGTGTTCCATTGCTCTGTAATATATAATTTTCTACATTCATCAGAGATGTAGTTAGATTTCATGGTGTTACAAAGAAGAATGTGTCATACAGGGATGCCAAGTTCACTTCTAGATTCTGGAGAGAGTTAGTTTTTGATTTGGATACCAAGTTGGCCTTCAATACAGTCTATCATCTACAAACAGATGGATAGATGGAGAGGTTCAACAAGATATTGGAGAATATGTTGAGGATGTATGTGATGCATCAGCAGTGAAGGTGGGAAGAGTATCTTCCAGTGGTTGAGTTTTCTTACAACAATGGGTATAAGGAGTCACTGAGGATGAGTTTCTTTGAGGCACTCTATGGGCAGAGTTGTAATACTCTCATCAGTTGGAGTGATCTAGAGAACAAGGTGTTGATATGACCAGATATGTTGGCATAGATGGCATAGGAAATGCAGGTAATTAAGAAAATCTAAAGGCAACACAAGGCAGATAGAAAAGTTATGCAGATTAGAACAAGTTGTTTAAGGAGTTTCAAGCTGGGGAATACGTGTACTTACGCATCAAGAACATGAAGAGATCCTTGAGGATCATATCATGTGTCAAGTTGGTACCTCTATTTTGTGGAACTTTCAATATTCTTGAAAGGATTGTACCAGTATCCTATCGAATTGCATTGCCTATGAAAGTGAAACTCCATGATGTTTTCCATGTGTCATTTCTTAAGAAGTATGTTAAATATGTTGATCATGTGATTGACTGGTTTGTATTGCAGGTGTAGCCAGAAGGATAATTCTATTCGAAACCTCGGTGCATTTTGTAGAGAAATATGCTCATGCTCCATAACCAAGCAATCGAACAGGTTAAAGTGAAATGGAAGCACTTTGGGCCCGATGAAGCTATGTGGGAGATGGTGGATCAGATGTGGGATATGTATCCTTCTCTATTCGTTGGTTGATAGAATGTTTTAGTACATGTTTTGGTGTGATGTTTTTGTACATGTGTATATATGTATATGGATGTAAATGCCACTATGAGTTGTTCTATAAAGCTCCAATAAGCAGTATGGGTGTCATGTTCTTATGGTTTTCATGTTCTTATGTTTTTCATGATGTTTTTCTTTTCAACAATTTGTTCATTGTAAATACTGCAATGGGATAAGTTATAAATATCCATGGGAAGTATGTTTTTCTTTCAGTGGTATTGCTAGTTGTAGGAGTCATCGAACACCGAGGACGATGTTCCCCCAAGGGGGGGGGGGGGGGGGGGGGGGGTTTGTAACATCCCTGGTCAAAAATTCATGTAATAAAGGAAAAATAATGACCAAGTTCATGGGACATGCATTCCAAGATGAATGTTGGGAAAAAACATAGTGATGAGGATCACTTGTGATTAATTAATGGCTATGGAATTTAGAAAAGGCTTTGGAAAGGAATGACATTTATTGGCATTTTATTTATGAAATTAATGGAAAGTAGGAGAAAAGGAAGGTGAAAGGTCACAGATTGCATGTGAGGAGGAAATTGGAAGAAATTTATGGAAAATGAAGAAAATAAAGGCCTCAATGATAAAAAGTCTCCTCAGGATCAGTTCACAACCTTTTTTTCAGTTCAGTTTTGGAGCTCTCTCTCTCTATTCTCTCTCTCTCATACTCTTGGAGCACTCTTGGAGGAGCGTGGCATACTTGGGATTTGGAGCAAGAAAGAAAATGTGAAGCATGAAGGCACATGAGGACATCGGAATCAACAACTACAATAGGTTTTTCTTGCAGGTACTGAGTTGCATGTATGAATTCCTTGCTAGTTCTGGCATGCATGGCATATACATGTGGTTTCTTGGTTATGATCTATCATTGGCATGGACGATTGCATGAACAGTGGTTTTGTCTAGCCTTTCCATTTCTTGGATAGCCATGGTGTTGTGGGTTTTATCTTTGTTTTTTGGTTGGTTCTCATGCTCCTTTGGCTCTGGGTTGACTTATTAGTTCTTGGAAACCTTGGTTGGACAAATGCTCTTGAAGCCCTATAACAGCTTGGGTGGAGTTACTAGTCTTGAAAGCCTTGGTTGGAAAAACACTCTGGAAGCCCTTGGTGGGTTGAGTTCCTAGTCTTAGAAGTCCTGGTTGTAAAAACACTCTGGAAGATTGACAAAAATTGTGGGTTGAGTAACTAATCCTGGAAACCCTGGTTGGAACAAATGCTCTAGAGCCTTAGACTGCTTGGGTAGAGACTAATATGGTGATGGTTAGTGATGACCGACCATGAGCTGGAATCATTGGTTGAGGGTTGAGGTGGTTTGGCCCCTATAATCCTTGGTTCTGATTTGATTCATTTATTCTATGAGATCTCATATTCACACTTGGAATATGGGAGGGGGGTGATTAGTTGAAAGAAAGATTTGGTTCAGCCCAATCTATGGTTGGGTGGTATGTGGAAGTCGCATACCTAGTTGCATTTTTCATATGTTAATAAGAGCTCCTATCATCTTGTATTTTATGGATAAATATACTTGTTCATATGTGGTTTTTATGTTGTTCTATCTTTGTTATTTTTGTTGAGTATATGTTGACTATGAGGATGTTTTATGACAGACTTGATGTATGTATCTCATCATGTTTTGATTAGAAAATTAATGAACAACAAATATATGACGTAATATAGTAGTTATTATGATAAGGTACCAATTCTTCTTAACAATTCTCATATAAGTATGAGACCCCTATGCTCAAATATGTTGTTATAACCTATAGATTACATATTTGTGACATGTTTGATGAAATGCTTGTCATGGATAGTAGGGGAAGATCAAGTAATTGTACCAATTATTGCTTTAGTAGCCTTATTACATTGTTATTTATCATTTATTAAGGTTTCATGAAGTGTTGGGAAATGGCCTGAGAACTAGCCCTAAAAAAGTGGCTCAGAATCTGAGGTCGTTGGCTTAGAACTAGTTGAAAAAGTTCGTAGTCTCTGCCATGCCTGGTTGTGGAAGTGACTAGAAAGCCTCATTCACATTCATGGCTTGTCATGGGAGTGAATGAGGGTCCAAATCAATAAAATGTCAAGTTACCTTAGGGGTTGGTCACCTGGAAGGGTTGGTTGGCTCCTGAAGGTTCTGTAGCATGTGTAGAAGGTCAGATTGGTTGGCTTTTGTCAGTTCCACATCCTTAACTATACATGTTTGCCCTAGTGAACCAATTAACTTGGGTAAATGTGGGAGGAGGGTGTTACATATGGTATCCTCTTCCTCCAACTTTTCTTCTTCAATCTTTTGATTCAGTTGTTCTTCTTCCAATATATGTGTTGCTTGCTCCTCCTAGGAATACCTCTATTTTTCTTCTTCTATTCTTTTCCTCTTCTTCTTATTTCTTCCGGGGAAACTCATTGTGCTTCCTCTTCTTGTATTCTTCTTTCGCTTCTCTCCTTGCTTGTTATTCTTGAATAAATCTTGTGTTTAAAGGATTGAATTTCCATTTCTTGTTGATTTCACCTATCGATTCATACCTGATCCTCTTTGTTGGCTTATTGGGGCCTAACCAAGGTTCATAGTTAAATTAGCCAAACAAATCTTGGTACTACTGGCCCTTTCAGCAATAGTCTACGGAACGCGGACTGAGGTCTCACCCGAAGTAGTATGGGAGGGTGCTAGAACCAGGTTTCTGCACCCTAGAGATGTCTAATGAGTTCAAGTGGTCTGCAGTTTGACCTTGCGCGCACATCGCTACGCGCACTTTCCCGTACCTCGCAGCTTGAGATGTTGCCTTCACGCAGCCCTATTTCGGGCTAAATGCTGTTATTACCCAAGTCCTTACTAGTATTCCAATTTTAGTTGATTATTTTAGCCTACTTGCATGCTTTAAGTTATACTTAAAAACATAAATCATCCATACAAGTGCGGGCAGTAAATAAATACTATATTTGAAATTTATATCAAACATGCATTAATCCAAGAACAAATACACAAATTGATATCAAACTTCTATTTATTAATCCCTTCTTCAGTTACAGACTCGAATCTGCCACTCAGTTGCAGGGGTCCGTGCACTCAGCTGCAAATCCTTCTCCTACTCTACGACCCAAGACACACTTAGTCACTTAGACTCTTTCTTCTCTCTTCTACATCTTCACTACTCTATTTATACAATCCCATGGTCCGCAGACCATGGGTAGGCCGACATTGTATTACGAAACTAGGGCGGACAACCCTGTGACTCTAACATACCTTTCGTGCTTTACCCTCACTTCACGAAGTCTTTACAACAATATCGGGTTAAAACATGGGCTTTGAGCTCCAAAACATGCCTTAGGGATATTCCATGCCTAATAGGTCCCCAACACAAACATCGTGACTCACCCTCAAGTCACTCTATCAGCGCGGCGATCTTTGCACGAAGTCCCTCCAACTATTCTCGAACTGTGTTGAGGTCAACAACACACTGAGTTGTTGCTTGCTGGATCTACTGCATCCACTGTTTTGAGACCTATGTGTCTAGGGTGCTTATTTGCATCTGTGCATGCATCCCCTATGTGTGCACAAGCTTTCCTTCGACATTTGTCGTGATAGTGAAGGTCTTGTTGATCCAAGGCTGGACGCACGCTTTCAGAACTGCCTCCTTATGTCGAGCCGCATCCACCTGCTCCTTTACTACCTTACCCTGCTGCATCCTCGCAAGCCACTAGGTGAGGACCACTACCTGCGCAGTTCCTCAGACATTGTCATATTGCTGCTAGAGTTCTCTCGCCTCTGTCTCTAAGCGCTGGATGTTGGGGTCCTCCTACAGAGTTATGAGAACCTCAAGTGCTTCTTCCAACATGCTAGTGCAATCTCGCACTGCACCTCCCATTTCCTCCAATCCCATTGTGATAGCACTATTGCGTTGTTCTCTAAATTTCACGGGAGTGGATGGCTGCGCCTTTAACTGTAGCTCGGCTATCTGAAGATTCAACTCTAGCTAAACCTTTGTCATTTCCTCCATGGCCTCGCAGACTCCTGTTTCTAACCTGTGGATCCACACCTCCACTGGTAGGTCTGCTGCGATGGCCAGCTCCGGGACGCTTCGGAAAGCGTCGTCTACCACCTGCACTAACTGTTGATTTTGCAACACCAATTCGTCGTGCTACAAGCTAAGTTGTTCCATGTTTACCTTTTGCTCGCTGAGGACTTGGATCATGCGGCTCTCCCTAGCACGCAGCTCTGCCATTATCCCATCCTGCAATATATGTAATGTCTCATGCAGAAGAGCAGCTAAATTAACCCCAAGACCTTTCACTGTGTTAACCAATAGCTTGTCATCCAAATTTGGTGCCACTAGAGCCCCTTCCTACAACACTATTGTTTTTACCATCCATGCGTACAACATCTGCTCTGCTGCCGAGGATCCTACTATGAGGTTGGTTGAAAGGGTACCAACCTGAGGGGGGTGCACCTATAACTCCTGCAACTGCACTCTGAGGGCCCCCAATAAAGTCTAGTGCTCTTGCATAAAATCTTGAAGAGCCTCATTGGTGACATCGCGCACTATCTCATCGATGTCATGCAGATCACCCTCGGTTAGGGTGATCAGGTCAATGGCCAATGTCAAGGCCTTGACCTTCTTCCTCGACCCTACTCATTCAGCCATGTGTGGGTGCTTCAACTATGTGGACGCGGTCCCTGGTCTGTGCTTCCTTCTATTATTTCTGCTTTCTCTACCTCCCGCCCCTGCTAGGGTGTTGCTTGGCCCTCGTTTGCCTTCGTGGTTGCTTCCTATGCTCCTGCTGCTACTTTTGTGACCTTTTTCTTCTCAGTGGCTTTCTATGCCACTTCCCCCGCTGCCTATACCTCATTTGTTGTTGTTTCCTTCCACCTTTTCTCGGCCAACTGTGCGATGCATAGCTTGGCACCATCTTTCTTCTTCTGTGTTGCTGCCCTCTCAAGTTCTACAAGATCTAGGGCATGCCATTCCAGAGGCCATGCCTCCAAGATAGTGAAAATGGCATTTTCAATGGCTACAAAAGGTAGCTTCATCCACTGCTTCATTGGATCCTTGCGCGGCCTGATAAAGATGTTGTGCATGTCTACCTTAAATTTTTCAAAACTTTGCAGACTATTGTACACCATGGGTGACAACCGTGGCCTACGGTTGATCCACATCTAGATGGTCATCTCCATGAGCACCTAGAAGATCTTGGTATCGCGGATCCTTGTCACATCCTTTGTGGCCCATAGTGAAGCGTACTTCATGGCCTCTGGTAAATCTCTGTCAATTATGGACAATTTACTATCCTCCAACAGTTCCCGTGGTATGAGCACTATGGATAGAAACAACCACGCATAGTGGAAGTTTTTACCCTACTCCTGGGCTTCGTGATAATTCTCTAATAATTTCGTATAGAGGAATTTGGACTAGTTAAACTGGACCCTCTCCGCACACTACTCAGCCAATGCGACCACCGACGCCTGTACCTCGTCGACGCAGCACTTCCGCATAACTTTGCCTGCAAGGATCTGGGTAGCTATGTGGACTGCTTTTTCCTTGATGTTGGAGATGGCATAGCCCCTCTTCTTCTTTTCCAGCTTATACTTCATTTTCATGGCCTCCGCGAGGGCCAAATCACTGCCCTTTCCTTCCGATATGGTCGCAGGGTCCTTTCCTTTGTATGGGAGCTAAGAGACTCGATGAATCAGGTCTGCCGTGATGGGGATGGGCTCCTCCAGCCATAAATACCCATCATGAACCAGGTAGAGAAGCTGCCTAATGACGAAAATGTTGATTAGCACGCGGTGGAAATGTAGCACCCATAGTAAGTTCAGCAACCCGGCCTTTTCCACACTACGCAACCACTTCCATGGCTCCAATGTTGTTACTACCCCCGTGGTGTGTTTCTTCATCAGGTTCCAATCTCAAGGTGAGGGAACTTCTCGCGGTCAGCTAGGTCCCAATATTCAAACTTCATGGTCGGCACATGGCCCAGGTGCGTGCCTTCAAATGTAATGCCATCTGGGAGTAACTGGGTCTGGAGCGAACTCTTGGTCTCATCCAGGTCTTTAGGTACTTTGGCCTTCCCTTTCTACAAAGGGACATAGGCCGGTAGTTTATTCACAGAGTGCCTAGGCTGAGTATCCACCTCCATGCCTTCATCTTCTTCCTTTGTGATAATAAGGGCTTGAAAATCTTCTTCTTCCTCATATGTTTCTATCATGATAGCTTTCCCCTTCTCTTCCATCGATAGTTTGTTGCGCAGCGGGTTCCTCAGGGACACGCATATGGGAGCCATTGCTTGGTTATTCTTCTTGGGTCTTGGCATACATGGTGATTTTAGGATCTCTACCACAACCCTGGCACCTTCTAGAACATCCTCCACAGTTAGAGCCTGTGCGGCCTCGTTGGCAGTTGCCTCTTCTATTCCCAAACCATCCTTAGTTGTTGTCATTGTATCTGGGCTGTAATCTGCTACTTGCAAATTTAGGGGCTCAATCAATGCTCGGCTCATAATGCTCAGGGTTCTGCTCAATCACTCAATTCACAAATGACCAAGTGTTGTTTGTTTGGTGGCCTTTGTGTTTTACAGTGCTTTTTAAATTTTAATTCGACCATTCCCCCCAATTACAGTTCATTAATTCTTTCTTGGCGATAGATTTTCCCAAATCTTGCCCATAAATCGCGTCTTGAATGCCAATCGCCTGCTCCATTTGGCCTCAAGTCAAGCATCCCATCATGGATAGTGACCTCAACGGTCACCTTCTGGCCAACTCGCGCAGTAGAACAGTGCCTCTGCATGGTCACAGACCTTATGACTCTCTGCTTCTACGCACATCTCCAATATCACACAGCTCCTGGGCAGAATAGTTTATAGTCTCATGCTCCCTTCCAACTACCTGGAGCGCTAAGACTGTCCTTACCTTGGCTAGTTAGGTGGTCACAACACCCATGTAGAGCTCCATCCTATCCTCCATCAGGGTTCTTGGATAATCCCCACCTTAAATTCACTATTTGCAATGCACTACCCTGGTCACTACACTTGGTGATATGTGGTCCAAGCCAAGGCATCAGACTAACCAATTCACAGTGATAGTTCTCAAACTTGTTAGTATGGTCGTACGCACCTTGCCTTACCATCCTAGTTTTTTAGACGAGAAACTCTTCCTTTATCTTTTCCTCTAGCTTGTTGACCTCCGCATCCATCAAAGCGCTTTTCTCTCTTAACTGTACCCTTTATTTTTCAAGTTCGCTGAGTCTAAGATTTCCCTGTTGGATTGCTTCCTTAAGTCCCATGTGTTCTGTTTTTTCCATTTGTGCAATTCCTTATTTTTGGGCTTTACGAGCCGTTTTATCTATGGTTTCTACTATGCACGAACAAGGCTTCGCATGTTCTATAGGGATTACAACATTTGCTTCATACTTCAATGTTGGAAGTGCCCGCTCGGTCGAGGTTTTTCACATGGTCCTATAAGCCCATAGAACCATTGGTACGTGCAGGTCCCAATCAGTGCGTCTCACATGGTGGACCATGTTCAGTACTTTGCACACTTTTTCAAAGGCTTCTACATGGATAATCTTTGGCACACTTGGTCTTATCATACTTCATCATTCGTGCCATCATCTTGCTTCCTCCTGCTTGTTGGTCCCGTTTCCTATCACAAGGATAGTGTGCGTTCATGCAGGTTGTGTACCATACGCCTGTGCCCATCTAGAGAGGTGGGCGCACAAGTTGTTTTGTCCATCATACCCAGTTTTCATCTGCATCTGAGGCTTTCCAAACTACATGAGTATCATCCTTTTGCATTTACGCAAGTCCTCAAAAATTCTTTGATGCGTACCCCACCATTTTACGACCATAGCGCACAGTGCCCATTTCAAAGCATTGAAACGTTATTGTTCTAGTACTTATCTTTCAAATTTGTTCAGGAAATCATCTACCTCAATGAATTTTTCATACATAGGCAGATCTCTTGCCTCTATTGTCATGCAACGCAGTGACCTTATCATCATGTTGCAGTTGAGCATAGTTACCTCGTGTAACTGGTTCTACCATCATTTTATCTCCTTGTCTGAATCTGAGGTGCGAGAGCTTTCATGCTCCCACAAAATCTTGCCATCCGTTATTGGATTCACCCAATTTTTCTCTCACGTGGTTATCTTTTAGATACAGTCTAGATCGTTGTCGCTATCACAGTCATGCACTGGCTCTGTGTAGTGTGATCCTTTCGTAGGGTCTAAAGGTACCACTACACATAGTGACTTTTTCTCAAAAATCATCTTGCACTTCTTTAGATTTATCACTCCATTCATGTCAGTGGCCCAATCTATTCCCAGTAGCACGGGATAGGGATTGTTGTCATCAACAATCTCTATCACTTTGAAATCTGCAAGCGAGCTCGCACCTTTAATATCTACCGTTATTCCCTACAATCTTCCCATCGGTAGGATATTTTGTTGGTTCGCCATTCACAATTGAATGGGAGACAATTGCAACACATGCCTACCCATGCGCTCCCACATCTGCTTTGGCAGGAGGTTCGCGTCCGACCCTAGATCCAAAATCACTTGATCCATCTCATATTCTCCGATTTGTGCAGTCAATCTCATATCCCTTCCTGTTCACGTTGTGTGCTTTCTGAGATTCCAGACTACGCGCGATTCTCCTGGTCCAGCACATTTAATGATGGGTTCTTATAGTCCTTTCGCTGCTTTTCTATCACGCAACAGCTTCATGCATGTCTCCAGAAAGGTAGTGAGCATTGATGGGTCCATCTCTGGTTCTATTTTGTCTTTACTACCTAAAGTGGAGGCCTCTGTGAAGCTCTTCTTAGCTTTCATGAATGTGTCCTTAGCGCACTCCAAATCAAATTTTGGTTCCTTTTTTGGAGCCTTGCAAACCCATGCACTCTCTTCGGGCTACTTTCCCTTGTCATGTCATGTCGTGATACCACTTCGGAGCATGATGTTTACATTTGGGTCCTCCTCACATGGCTCACACCTTATCATTTGCAAGTTCCGAGTCGAGGGAGGCTGGAGTGCTCCTTTATCATGCAACCTCGCTATCAGAGTGGGACAGTCCTCCATCTCATGATCAAACTAGGTACAATATAAGCATGATGGCCTCGTCGAATTTGTACAATCGTGGGCATAATGCCCTGGCCCTCCACAATTGTAATAGATCAACTATCTGCGACCCCTTCCTGGCCCCATTCCACCTTGACCTCATCCGCACCCCTGAAATCCAGTGTGTGTCATCCCTACATTTTGATCGAGGGCTCACGTTTCGGTCTGAAATATGTAGGTAGGAGTCTAATCCATCATCATTTCATAACTTCTACATGCTCATCATGGCCTACTAACCTATAGAAATTACAAAACAACTATTGCGATGTCTCTGTATACTTCTGTAATAGATGACAGTTATCTGTAGCATGATTCCCTCCTATCTGACAAATCGCGCACCATAATGTAAGTGTCGCGCTCGGTCTTGCTTGTGCCTTTGGTCTCAATAGTATTGGCCCTCCTCCCACCAGGTAGTTTGCGAAGACTGGACAATGGTCCTTGTCATGTCCCTGGCCTTTGCACTTTATGCACCATACCTCCTCATGTGCTTTTGGGCGAGTTGTCCTGTCTTGTTTCAAACTCTGCATCTCAAGACATAAGTTTTTCAATTGCACGTGGATCTGTTGGACTCCCAGGTTAGGATCTTATATCAGGGTCTCGTGTAGTCTCATTGTGATCTCCAAGGCCTCGACCTGAATTGACAGATTTTGTTGTGATAGCACATTCCTTAGATGTTACATTAGCGACGCTACAAACCATGCACGATGTTTCCCATCCGTCAAGGTCATGTTAGCTTCACGAATCATACACTTCATTCTTTGATCTAGCTCCCAAGGGGTCTCACCTAGAAGCATCGTGATTTCCTTAAATCTAATAATCGACTGTGTCTCTAATTTTGGCCTGCTAAATTCCTTGTTTAGCGTTACTTGGATATACGCAATCCCTGCGTTTGGATTGTCATTGGAATGCTTAATGTACCATGTCAGTGTGCGATCCTACAAGGCACTAACCAATGTTGCTTTCTTTATGTTGTCATCCATGACTCCCTGCACTTCCCATACAGCCTTTACCACGAACCAAAATTGGTCTGGATCTTCATTCCATACTCCTTTGAACACCAGAAACTTTATCGCACTCGCCATATTGAACTGTGGTGGTCGCAGAGGTGGTGTGAACAAAAATGGGGGTGAATATGGTGAAACTGGTAGTGGTGTAGGTGGGGGTGGTATGCGTGGAATTCACTATCTTATTAGATTGATCGCACTTCTTGGTGAAACCTTCGCAAGCTTCTCCTCGCTCTCCCTCGGAGGTGAAATCAAGGGACTAGTCTCTAATTCTTCGCTACCTTCATTTATGTAGATCCTCCCACTTCGCATAGCCCCAAACATCATTTTATTCGCATAACTCACTTCTCACATAGTAGCATTTTAATCCAATTGTTCAAAGATTTAACATACTTATCTCGCAATCCTTTAAGGAAGCTTTGTTCCACCTCGTTATAGCTTACTAAAGTATCTACAGTGAACTCGTGAATTTTCTTGTCCAACCACTCTTCAATTTCTTTCTTTGTCAAATTCCAGTGACACAACATCAGACATCTCTTATGTAGATCCCAGTCCCAACAACGGAACCATTTGTTGGCTTATTGGGTCCTGACCCAGGTTCAGAGTTGATTTAGCCAAAGAAATCCTGGTACTATTGGCCCTTTCGGCAATAGCTCGTTGAATGTGGACTGAGGTCTCACCCGAAGTAGTATGGGAGGGTGCTAGAACCAAGTTTCTGCACCCTGGAGATGTCTGATGAGTTCAAGTGGTCTGCGGTTTTACCCTGCGCACACGTCGCTACACGCACTTTCCCGTACCTCGCAGCCTGAGATGTTGCCTTCACGCAGCCCTAATCATGGATGAATGTTGTTATTACCCAAGTCCTTACTAGTATTCCAATGTTAGTTGATTATTTTAGCCTACTTTCATGCTTTAAGTTATACTTACAACATAAATCATTCATACAGGTGCGCACAGTAAATAAACAGTATATTTACAATTTATTTCGAACATGCATTAATCCAAGAACAAATACACAAATTGATATAAAACTTCTCTTTATTAATCCCTTCTTCAGTTACAGACTCAACTCCACCCATTGCACTCAACTACAGGGGTCCGTGCACTTATTTTCAAACTACTAGGCCTCTGCACACTTAGCTGCAGAGCCTTCTCCTACTCTACGACCCAAGACACACTTAGTAACTTAGACTCTTTCTCCTCTCTTCTACTTCTCCGTTGTTCTTACACTTAGAGCCTCACTCTATTTATACAATCCCATGGTCTGCGGACCATGGGTAGGCTGACATTATATTACAAAACTAGGGTGGACAACCCTGTGACTCTAACATACTTTTTGCGCTCCGCCCCTGCACTTCGTGGAGGCTTTACAACAATATCAGGTCAAAACTTGGGCTTTGAGCCCCAAAAAATGCCTTGGGAAGATTCCATGCCCAACACTCTTCTTAGGAGCTACTTTCCTTTCTTGAGAGGTTATTTTTTCTACCTCATGCACCTGCAAGTCGTAGGTCAGTGGATCGTGGGGTGAACTAGTCTCCATATTTGGATGTGCCTTTATGTTTGTGTTGTACCAATTATTTATCTTCTCATCTTCTAATGTGGACATCGATGAGTACCCCTTATTGTGACCAATTGATCTAGGTGACTCCAGACACATGCAGAAGTCCCAGATGACTCAGGAAGGGTCAAAAATCAAAGTTTTTAGATTATGCTCAAACTAGATTCATGTTAAAGGTCTCGTCATCATGATCATGGTGGTGCAAATGGTTTGTCAATCAGAATCCGGATGAGGAAGATAGAGGCAGTCAAATTTTTGGTTGACTTTTGCTAATTGGGCAATTTAATTGTGACACAATTTAGAATTTTTCTAGTGGATGGAATCCGGCCAACTCCGGCCAGATTCCGAGTGAAATTTTTTCCTTGTTAAAAAGACTCCTTATGTTAATGTCGAGAATTTCCAAAATCACTTTATATATTTAAAAATTAAAAAATATATATATAAGGGAGGTGGTGGTGGGCCACCACCACACGTCTCTCCATACGTATTAAATTGAGGAGGCCAGTGGGCTTTGAACCCACAGTAGGTGGGAGGGCCAGCCCGGCCCACATAGCGGCCCCATGAACCACAACCCAAACATTACTACAACCACCCCATACCATATACGATGACCTCCAAACAAACATTAATGTGACCCATTCTGAATTAATACATAATTACGGGAGCTAAGGGGCAGGCTGCCCAATGCGGACCTGACCCCCCTGTTATCACAAAATATAACCTTGATAGGCTACTGATCAAGCAGACTCTATGTAACTCTTTCAAACCAATCTTTTGGTTGAGGCTTAGCCTCCTCAACCTGAGAGGACTCTCTCACTAGGTTTAGGGTTTTTGATTAATGATTAGATGGCTAACTCTAGGAACAAAATGAACAAAAGTAAAATAGGTTGGCTGGTTGAAACTATGATTAGCAAATATCTATTGGGCTATGGAGTCAAAATAGTCTTCAACAAAACAACATGATCAGCAAAACATGGAATTCATGACACTTAGAGTTTAGGTTTATGAATAAAATAGTAACACAGTGAAACAACACAGTTTACAAGCATGTGAAGGAAGTTAGAGAATTTTCCAATGAATTCTAAGTATCACAAGCTCATACCACTACAAATAAGTAATTGAACAAAGCCATAAGAACATAAGACACATAAACTCTTTTTGAATCTTGAGTAGTCAAACTGATCCCTGTATTAAGTATGAAAAACACAGTTTCTTACAATAACACAATATTTCCTTCACTAATGAAATTCCCAACCCTGAGGAATTTGATTTTCAAGCTTAATATAGAACTTTACATCATCGGATACTATCATCCACCTTTGGAGGAATTCAAATTCCTAACTTAGACACCTATCTATTCAAAAACAAACTATTTAATTACATCTTGACAGCTAGTTGTCTTTTAAGAGTCCTAGTACAAATAGGAGTAAAACTCCTAAAACAAGCCTTCAACACCCTATCTGAGTCTTTAATACATTCTCTAATCAGCTTCCAACCCTTTCATCGAGATTTGATGATGACCATGATGTTGTTGCAAAACCTATTATATTATGCCTTAACTGCCCTAAAATTAGGAGACAAAGTTCCTCTTTTTTAGGCCCTTAACCCTTTGTGATTATCGTCAAATAGTTTTCTACTAGTGTATAGGTTTCATGCATTAATAATTTGTTGAAACATCATTTTTTACCTGTGCAAAAGGGAACTCGAGCATGTGGATGAAAACATGGTTGTGCTAATGAAAATATTATGTTTTCGTAGCACAGCATTCATTTTACCTATGGAGTACTCCTTGAAGCTTTGCTACCTACACCCCTACCATCTGAGAGTTCACACATGAGCCCATATCCATTAGAAACTTCAAAATTTGGAATTTATTCAGCATTCCCTCCACAATGCATCTATAAGAGCCAAATAATCATGCGCTACGAAACTGTTGTGTGTGTTCTTTTTCAACACGGACTTCAAAAATCAATGGTTTGGGAGCTTTTTCCAAAATTTTGAGAAGACTGATGTATTAACCAAAAATCAAAATCGCATCCCCTCATAGATGCTCTTCTTTGCAGCTACTCTTCTCTTTTATGCCAAAACTATCCTATAAATTTATCATTTTTTGCATTGTTTTTATCTGAAAAATAGTTATTGAGACAAAGCCCATATCTTTTGATACCTAATATATGTTACAAATATGGAGGAGGTTTTTGTATAAAAGAGTGTTTATAAGAAAAACCTCTCTCATTTTTTCGAAAACTAGCTTCAGTTGTCTGGAATCTGCATTATAAAATCATGTATAAAACAGGAAAATTCAGAATCTTACAAATATGTCTCAAAGGAAACTTCGAATCTCCAAATTGGTAGCACTTGCGAGAAATTTGAAAGACATTTTTGTTCCTCATTAAGTTTCTAGAAAAAACCTCCTTCATATTTTGAAACTCATCTTCATTTTCCTAAAATTTTCTTTTGAAACCAACATCTCAAAACAGTCCAAGAAACATACAAATCCCCTTGTAGTTCGTGGTAGAAATACATGTAACCTGTCTGGATGAAAGCTGATGTGAAGCTGAGTTCATCCATGATAGATTTCTTTTTATCCTTTCATCTTCATGGCAATTTCCCTTTATAACCCAAACTACCCTCTTGAAAATATGACAGTTGTAAAGAACTTTTTGGACAGCAAGTTGTTTGTCAAAAAGTTAACTTTTCAAAGGTGACAGCTGATTGATACATGAAAAGGTTGACAAGTAAATGATAGAGAGGAGCTTCGGTAACTTTTTTAAGAAATGATATTTGAATTTGGAGATAAAGGTGACAAAATGAGGGAGTGGAAAGCAACAGCCACTTCATCAACCAATAAAAATAACTCTGTTTTTCCCGAAAAAGAAGGCTGCAATCCTGAGCTCCTATTGTTGGGTGTGGAGCCTAATTATCTTTTGTATTCAAAGGTCTCAGTTGGATGTATACCCCAGGAAGACTGTACACCCCTCCACATGGGGGGGGTGGGTGCAGGGGGGGTGTGGGTGGGACTTGTCCCCCCCGCGGGGGTTCAGGAGGGGCCAATCCCCCCTTGTTGGGGGGTCCGGGGGCTAGCAGTCCCCAGCGGGGGTCCGGGGACCATCGCCCCTGAAGCTTAAAATAGATGTCAAATTATCTTGTAAAAGTCTAGTAATTTCTAGTCAATCTAGGCCATTCATTAGGCGGATGATCTGATGGTAGAAGTTATGTTTAGTTTAGGGTTTTTGCCCTAGAAGGCAACCCCTCACTATATATGAGGGAATTGTATTGTGTCTATGCATCTCTGTATTCTGATTGAGGAAGAGAGAGGAGATTGAGAGCGAAGAGGGTGCTATAGCAGATCTGTTGTAGGTTGTATCTCTTTAGTTTGCTAGATAATTTAAAAGGAAGGACTGGTTGTTTCTTCATGGACATAGCCCAAAATGGGTGAACCACATATATCTGTGTCTCTCTTGTTTTATGTGTTTTCTGTGTGTATATTTCTACAATATATTATGTGTTCCATTGCTCTGTGATATATAATTTTCTAAAAACTGGTATCAGAGCCAAAGGTCTATTTGGCTGATAAACTTGCAGGATAGAAGGGTTCCTGGTTCGAGTGGGAGCAATGGCAGAAGATGGTAGGTTTAGGGTCGAAAAATTCAATGGCCAAAACTACCAACTGTGGAAGATGCAAATGGAAGATTATCTATATCAGAGAGATCTATACCTACCATTGAGCAGAAAGACAAAGAAGCCGACGAGTATGACAAACACATAATGGGATATTCTTGACAGAAAGGCACTTGGAACAATACAGTTGTGCCTAGTGGCATCAGTAGTGTTTAATATTTCAAAGGAAACGAAAACAGAGGGTTTAATGTCGACATTGGCAAACTATATTAAAAACCCTCGGCCTCAAATAAGGTATTTCTTATGAAGCGTTTATTTAATATGAAGATGTGAGAAGGTGGATCTGTTGCAGACCATTTAAATGATTTTAATACAGTTACAAGTCAGTTAAGTTCTGTATGGGTAAATTTTGATGATGAAGTTAGGGCTCTGTTATTTCTGTGCTCATTGCCAGAAAGTTGGAATGGCTTAGTTATGGCCATTAGTAACTTTGTCTCTGGATCTAGTAATTTAAAGTTTGATGATGTTGTCGATGCAATCTTTAGCGAGGAAATGCGACGAAAAAGCTCTGGTAAGACATCAGGCAATGCTTTGACTATAGAGACTAGGCGAAGAAAAATGGAAAGAGGAAAGATCCTAGGATATCGCAGTAAGTCAAGAAAAGGCAGATCCAAGTCCAAATCAGGGATAGTGTGCTAGAAATGCGGGAAGAAAGGACACCTGAAGAAATATTGCAAGTCTCGAAAGGGAAAAGAAGGAGACGCACAGCAAGAAACTAATCATGAAGCGAATGTAACATGTGATGTTTTGCAAGATGCTTTGATTCTTTGATTAGAATATATTATTGATGCCTGGGTGGTAGATTCAGAGGCCTCATTCCATACCACACCTGATAAGAAACATTTTCATGATTATGTTCAAGGAGATTTTGGATAGGTTCGATTGGGTGATGATAAACCCTGTAAAATCGTTGGAATGGGTACAGTTTTCATAAAACAACATAATGGAAATCAATGGCTATTGAAGGAGGTAAGGCATGTTTCAGATCTAAAGAAAAATCTGATTTCAACAGGGTAGTTGGGAGGTGAAGGTTGTGTAATTACTTTCATAGATAAAACCTAGAAGGTCAATAAAGGATCCTTGGTAATAGCGAAATGAGGAAAGGTTGGTACATTGTATTTATGCAATGGTGTTTCTAATTATGTTAATGCTTTAACCTTTACAGGAGAAGATACAGCATTGTGGCATCATAGGCTCGAGCACATTAGTGACAAGGGGATGCAAATTCTTCACTCAAGAAATTTGTTTTCAAGTTTGAAGTATGTTGATTTAAAATTCTATGAAAATTGTGTTTATGGAAAATAGAAGAGAGTCAGATTCCTTAGAGTTGGGAAAGAAAAGAAGAGTGAAAAATTAGAGCTTGTGTATACAGATGTATGGGGACCTGCTCAGGTATCATCTCTTGGTGGCTCTCATTATTATGTTACTTTTATTGATGATGCAACCAGAAAAACTTGGATTTATTGTATTCGAAATAAATCTAATGTATTTGATACTTTCAAGAAATGGAAAGCTTTGGTTGAAAATGAGATAGGGAAAAAGTTGAAGTGTCTCAGATCAGATAATGGAGGTGAATATTGCAATAAAGAGTTTGATAGGTATTGTTCAGAGAAAGGAATTCATAGAGAAAAGACAGCTCCAGGAACACCACAAGAAAATGGTGTGTCAGAAAGGATGAACAGGACAATCATGGAGTGTGTAAGGTGCATGAGATTGCATGCAGGATTACCTTTACAATTTTGGGTAGATGTTGTAGACACTACTGTTTATCTAATAAAGAGAGGGCCTTCAAGTTCCTTGGATGGTGGTATTTCAAAGGAGGCATGGACAGGTAAAAAGGTAAACTACTCTTTTTTAAAGACTTTTGGTTGTGAAGCCTTTGTCCATATTAATAAAGAAAATAGAACAAATCTTGAGGCAAAATCAAAGAAATGTACCTTTATTGGATATGGTGTTAATGATTCTGGTTATCGCTTATATGATTATGAAAATCACAAAATCATTAGGAGGAGAGATGTAATATTCAATGAAAAGTTCTTGTATAAGAATCAATTGCAGGAAAAGAAACAAGAAAAAGAAAACAAGGAATACATAGTTCTTAATGAAATCACTGAAAAAGTAAAGGTGCCTGGAAATAATAATAATCAACAACCACAATAGCAGCAACCACCACAACAGAAACAGGCACCCCAAACACCTGAAAGTGGTGTTAGAAGATCTACCAGGATAAGTAGACCCCCTGAACGATACTCTCCTTCATTATATTATTTATTGTTGACTGATTCTGGTGAACCCGAATGTTATGAAGAAGCAATGCAGGTTGAAAGCAGGAAGAAGTGGGAGTAGCCATGGAAGAAGAGATGGACTCCTTAATGAATAACTAGACTTGGGACTTAGTCAGGTTGCCTGCAAGAAAAAATACATTGAAGAATAAATGGGTTTACTGTCGAAGGAAGAAGATGGAGGAAAATAGAAGTACAAAGCTAGACTTGTGGTGAAGGGGTTTGCACAGAAGAAAGGTATTGATTTTGATGAAATATTTTCTCCTGTTGTTAAAATGACTTCAATCGGAACTATTTTGAGTCATGTAGCAGCTGAAGATTTGCATCTCGAGCAGTTAGATGTAAAGACAGCCTTTCTCCATGGGGATTTGGAGGAAGAGATATATATGCAGCAGCCACAAGGATATGAAGTGAAAGGGAAGGAGAAACTTGTGTGCAGGTTGAAGAAGAGCTTGTATGGCTTAAAACAGGCTCCAAGGCAGTGGGATCTAAAATTTGACAAGTTTATGTCTGAACAAGGTTATACTAGATGTCACTCTGATCATTGTGTTTATCTGAAAAAGCAAAATGATGGCAGCTATATTGTATTGTTATTGTATGTAGATGACATGCTTGTTGCAGGATCTAACATGCAGGAAATAAATGTGCTCAAAATAAATTTGGCAAATTCATTTGCAATGAAGGATTTGGGAGCTGCAAAACAAATCCTTGGTATGAGAATAACTAGAGACAGGAAAAATCGTAAATTAACATTGTCTCAGAATGAGTACATACAAAAGGTGTTGAAAATATTTAATATGCACAATGTAAAACTAGTTAGCACACCTTTTGCTAGCCATTTCAAACTTAGTAAGGAAATTGTGCCCAAAGACCCAAGAAGACATGGATTATATGTCTAAAGTTCCATATGCATCAGTAGTTGGAAGCTTAATGTATGCAATGGTCTGCACAAGGCCTGATATTGCACATGTAGTGGGAGTTATAAGCAGGTACATGAACAATCTAGGAAAAGAACATTGGATGGTGGTGAAGTGGATTCTCAGGTATTTGAAAGGTACCACAAATTAAGCATTATGCTTTGGTGGTTCAAACATTGCTCTACAGGGATATGTTGATGCAAATATGGCAGGTGACAGAGATAACAGGAGGAGCACTACGGGATATGTGTTTACTGTAGGTGGAACAACTGTCAGTTGGGTCTCAAAATTGCAAACTGTTGTTGCACTGTCAACAACAAAAGCGGAGTATGTTGCTGCTACAGAGGCTAGTAAAGAAATGATTTGGTTACAAAGGTTTCTGGATGAATTGGGTAAGAAGCAGGAGTTGGACAGGTTATACAGTGACAGCTAGAGTGCCATACATCTTGCAAAGAACTTTGCACTTCATTCCAAGGCTAAACATATACAGCTCAAGTACCATTTCATACGGTCAACATTGGAAGATGGACATTTGAAGCTGGACAAGATACACACTAGCTAGAATCCTGCAGATATGCTAACAAAAGTTGTAACTAGGGAGAAACTGAGAATCTGCTCTGTTTCAATTGGTCTTCAAGTATGATGAAGAAGATGAGAAACAGTCAGGTCCAAAGAAGAGTCATTGTCCAACAAATTAAGTAGCAGTGGAGTTTCTATAATCAGTCTCCAAGTGGGAGATTGTTGGGTGTCGAGCTTGATTATCTTCTGTATTCAAAGGTATTGCCGCATTGGACCCCAATTCGAAATGGGGCGGAAACACTGCCCATAAAATATTTGTTGCAGGGGTTCCAGGGGGGACGGCTGTGACCTTTGGGGATCCCCCCCTGGAGGGGAGTTTTGGGGGCAGTGCCCCCGAAGCTAAGAATATATGTAAAATTTCCTTGTAAAAGTATAGTAATTTCTAGTCAATCTGGGCCGTTCATTAAGTGGAGATCTGATGGTAGAAGTTATGTTGAATTTAGGGTTTTTTGCCCTAGAAGGCAACCCCTCACTATATATGAGGGAATTGTATTGCATCTATGTATATCTGTATTCTTAGTGAGAAACAGAGAGGAGATTGAGAGCGAAGAGGGTGTTATAGTGGATCTGCTATAGGTTATATCTATTTAGTTTGCTGGAAAATATAAAAGGAAGGATTGGTTGTTTCTCCATGGACGTAGCCCAAACTGGGTGAACCACGTATATCTGTGCCTCTCTTGTTTTATGCATTTTCTGTGTTTATATTTCTGCAATATTTTATGTGTTCCATTGCTTTGTAATATATAATTTTCTAACACTGAAATCATGATGAATTTGTGAAAACTCAACAAGTTAATGTGAAAGAGCCACTTGTCATGCTTTATTCAATGTTGGATTTACATATGGTAATGATAGACCTTGAAAACCCTAATGACCTAATGAAAAAACCTGAAACTAAATGGAATGATGATGATGACTGATATAAGAAAAACTTTCTTTTATTATGACACCTTTACTGAATGAGATGGGTGACTAGCATATGTGACTTTCCCAAAAGACTAAACTCATTCCTAGACCAACTAGACAGTAACCAAATTTTACTTTGTAAACCTAATGACATGGTAAAATTTTGATTTTGAGACCCACAGATAGACTTGATAAAGTATATTTGATCATTTGTGATAGGAAAACAGGACTGACACTAACAGGGTCAATGGGACAATCAACCATAAAATACTAGCAGTCCTCCTTCTAGCGCCAGAAATGTTGACAGTGCTAGATTCACCAACCTTCAGGGGATCTCCTAAATATGAGGTCCCAATTAGACCTCACACCATTTGATGTAGGATTCCAATCCAGTATGATGGTCAAGTTGTCAAATACTTATATTTTTTCCTCAGTTGTAGTTGTCAGCAAATGAGATTGTTGTAATGGTACCTTCAAAAATCAAGGTGAGTGTGCCTGGTGAGTGTGCAACGTAGTTGTGTCCAAGTTCTCTTATTGCAAAAGGGAGTATAAAAGTGAGCCTCTAAGTGATAGGTAATAGTACCACCCAAGACGAGACACATGTGAACCAAGAAGGCATTTCCAACATCCATTGGAAAGTCTACAGTGGATGCAGTAGTCATTAAAACCAAAGAACAAGGAAAGATCCGTCTACCATCCAGTGGAATAGTCCATAACAGATGTGACGGTCGTTATAACAGATGAGAGGGGAAATGTGTGTCTAGTATTCTGTGGAATAGTCCACAAGGATGAGACAATAATGACAACCATTACAGCACATTCCCAACAAGATAAGCACTAAAAAAACCGAAATAATTCAGTTACCTTAATACAAGTGAAACAAACATGAAATATAAATGCTCACAGAATAGTCATACAAAAATCCATAAGTCATGCATGGAAAAGTGAGGGCCTGAAAAGGCTTCTATATTAAGCAAAAGTTCCAAGGCACGTATTTACATCATACATCACTAGTCCTAGTATTGGTACATTGGAGTCACTCCTTGCTCCTCAAAGCACTGATTGAAACTCTCTAGGCTTTGTAGGATGAGCCGAGGTGAAAATTATTTGCCTCATACAATGAGGGGGTATGTATAATCAAGGGGTGATGCGTGACCCTTGTGACTCTTTGACTACCTTCATGATTGTTCAACTTCCTATGACTTTTCAACTGACATGACTCTTCATATTCATGTGTGTCCATTGGACTTCCACTTTACATTACATTCAATTTACAAAAGACATGGCTTATAATAGTGATGTGGTCTTTGACAACACATGACATGACTTGAAATGACACTACTAACATGGAATAGCTTGCTGAGGTGGAAATGTCAAGCCGTTGTTGCTGGTAAGTGATAGATGTCTTTTTGGATGTGCTTTCTCTTCTCTTCTGCATAGTTTGATGATGCGGAGTCTTCAATGATCTTAAATCTTGAGAGGTGGTTGCATGCATGTGATCCCTTTGCTTGTTCTTGATAAGCTTCTTTTTACATGCTACTAACATGGACTAGCTTGCTGAGGTGGAAATTTCAAGCTGTTGTTGCTGCTAAGTGATAGATGTGTTCTTGGATGTGCTTTCTTTTCTCTTTTGCATAGCTTGATGATGCGGGGTCTTAAATGATCTTCAATCTTGAGAGGTGGTTGCATGCATGTGTTCCCTTTGCTTATTCTTGATAAGATTCTTTTTTTTTGTAGTTGTAAGCGAGTCTTCTAGCATGTTCGCTCCTTCTTCATCATCTCACCATGATCTAATAGTCTACCTATTCCTGCAATTCATTCATGACGGGATGAAATCAATTGAAAAAATCCCTAGTCTAAGGTGATGCATTGTTATCTATGGGCTGGGCCCGACACAGGTAACATGCTGGGAAAGAGGGCCCACTAAATGCACATTGCAGAGATCAAGGCGACAGGAAGGGAGGTTGGTCACTAAGAGTGCACAAAGTGCAGCTCAGTCTTGGTTGAGGAACTTCTAAGCACAATCCTCACCACATGGAAAAATTGTGCAGGGTCCACTAAGAGACAGGATTGTGCAGTTGAGACAGTCAGTGGCTGATGCAAGATGGGACACTGGGAGGTAGGTCTGTGCAGTTTTTAGAGGCAAGGTAAGACTAGCCAATAGAGGGGCTTGGACGACATATCTATGCAATTCTTGAGATCAGTGAGTCCCAGCTAAGGGAGGACACTGGGGAAACTTCTACACAGTTCTGGGAGGAAAGAAAAGATTTTTTTCTCTTTGCATTACAGGGTTCTATGAGGAATGGGGATAAGCTTAAGGATTGATCTTGCGAAATTTGTAGTTCAGGTTATGCTAGGAGGAGTTACTATGCAATTCTGGGGACGTTGGGAGGTTGCTCAGCTCTGGAATTATGTAGTGAAACTTCCCTGGGGGATAGTGACTGTGCACTGTGCGGTTCGAGGCAGCAAGATTGCATCACTGAGGGCTGATACTATGTAATGTGCAATTCATTCGAGGTACGATGAGAGTGAGTTCCTGGTCGAAAGGATTTTCAAAGAAATGGCTAAGTGTGGGAGGAAAGTGAACTTGTGAGGAACTTGCAATTATGATCACACACTTAGCATACATCGACGACATGTTGACGATGCTGGACCTACCAACATTCAAGGGATCTCCCCGATATGAAGTCCCAACTAGACCTCACACCATTTGGTCTAGGAATCTCATCTGGTATGATGGCCCAGTTGCCATTACCTTAGAGATTTACTTTAGCTCTTGTTGTTCAACACATGAGAGTGTTATGCTTGTATCTTTAAAAAGTGAGGTGAGTATGTCTGGTGAGTGTGTAATGTAAATTTGTGTTCGGGTTGTCTTACTGTAAGGGAGAGGGTAAAAGTGAGTCTCTAAATGAGAGGTAGTAGTACCACCCAGGGAGAGACACATGCAAAAACAACAAGGGTCTATCTAGCATCCAGCAGAGTAGTCCACAGTGGATGTGGCAGTTGTTAAAACCAAAGTGAAATGAAAAACATGTACACCATCCAATGGAGTAGTCCACATGGTGGTGATGGTAGTTATAGCCAAGAAAAACAAGAATGGTCTGTCTAATGTCCCGCAAAGTAATCCACACAAAAAATACAACAATGATAAACAATACAACACATCTTCAACAATGTAAGTACTAAAATAACCAAAGTAGTTCAACTATCTTAGTACAGGTTAAGCGAACATGCATTATGAATGTTTAAATAATAGTCTTACAAATGGATACAAAACATGTGTGAAAACGTGATGGCTTGAGACAAGCTTCTGACTTAAGAAAAAGTTCTAAGACACATCTGTACACCATACATCACTAGTCCCAGTAGTGGCACATTTGAGCCACTCCTCGCTCCTCAAAGAACGAACTACATACTTTCAAGGCTATGTAGGAGGAGCCAAAGTGAAAATACTTTTGCTCATATAATGAGGGGGTATATATAGCCAAGGGCGATGCTTGACCCTTGTGCCTCTTGGAATTTCCTCATGAACTTTCAACTTGCTATGACTTTTTTACTAACGTGACTCGTCAATTTCATTTGTGCATCTTGTTAGTCCTTACAATCTTCTAGGCTGAAAAGGAAATCGAGAAGGGAAATCGTAAACCACTTCAATTCAGTAGCTAGCCCTATTGAGCATGAGAGGGATATCTCTAATTCTCTTATTAGTGATATGACTTTAAAGCAAATGAATTTTAGGCTATATATATGTATTTGTTTGTTTGTTTGTGAAAATTTGGGTTTTAGGGTTTGTTGAACTTGCAATTTGGAGCCACAAGTAAGTCTAGGTTGTGGAAGTGCAAGATAAAATATGAGAAGGAGCCAGATATCAAAATCCATGGTGTATTTTGAATATTGTCAGTATAGTATAGAGGATATAGTGTGGAAGAAACTAATGAGCATAAATAAACATGATTTCATTAGCTTAGGAAGACATACACATAACTATGAAAACTAGATAACAGAGCTTGAAAAACAAGAATTCTGTGTATTTTACTATAAGGAATCCATAGAAAGAATAGATATAATGTAGATAACTATGTTTATACCATTATAAAACAAAAATAATGAAGTACAAGAACCATGACTCACTGGGCCAGAGTTCCTTGAAAATAGTTGCAACTTGTCTCTGTATTAGCTGAAAGGATGATTATATGCAAGCTTCCTTCACAAAAAGTTCAACCCTCTTCTCCTCAAGAGAAATTATACATATAGACTCTCCTAGACCACTTTCCCACCTTCAGGAGTCGAATTCCTTGGTGGTGGAACTGACTCCAATATTCTCTCAACCAATAGGTGAGAATGAGAAGGTGAAACTCAAACACTTCATGGAGAGTTTGCTTAGGAGTTTGTTTTTTTTATGAGGACTAATAAACATCAAAAACAACCTATGATGTACATTTATCAATGCCTACATCACCTAGCCTCGAAATTAGTTCCATTACATAGAGAATATTGACTTTGACTAAGTCAAACTAGAAACTAGAAATTTTACACAGTGAAATTATCCAATTATCTTAGCACCAACTTTCAGCTGATTTTTAGGTACCTTCCAGGGGTCAAAATGCAAAATTGAGAGAACGATCAACTATAAATTCAAGTCTACTTTCTATAAAAGTTTTAATATATTAATTTGTAGCAATGGAATGCCTTCAAAAATCCATTCTCCCAAGGTCACTCCAGAAGCGCAGCGCCTGTCAAAAAGGGGTCCATACTGCTAGTTTTTTGCCACTGTTTTGCATTTTTCTCCAAAACTGAGCCACCTCTGTAAAACTAAGAAAATGGGTCTTTAGATTATGGAAATATATTTCCGAAAAATGTATGCCTTTCCTTAAATGGAGGCCAGAGGAGCTTCTGGACCAGCTGAATTTCTGAACTTGGACGAAAATTTCTCAAAAAACTCAAAATGATCAGAATTTGCTCAAAATTGGAGGGGAGGTGTAAAAACATGTTTTTTATAGCGTCATTGATGATTCAGCAAGCATATATAAGTTCCCCTCATCCTTTGGATCTTTTTTGGCCTCCTTGAGCTTATTTTCAAGTTGCTTTATTTTGACATTGGCGATCATGTTTTGAGCTTCGTAGTGGTGTGCCATGTGTTTGAGCAACTGATTATCCCTATTTTCCTTCTCAAGGAGCTTCTCCAAGTGTTCATTTACCCCATTTAGCCAATATTCCTTATCTTGATGAACCTCTAGGGCAATCCTATCTTCTAGGTCAAGGTCCTCATTCAGCAGAATTTGTTCTTGCTCCTCTTACAAAGCTTTCTTGAGGCCTCTTGTTCTTGGTCTTTTCCTTTTTCCTCTCCCCTTTGATGCTTCAGCCTCACTTGATTCCATGATCTCCTTACCTTTGCCAACTTGTTGCAATAATTTGGCTTGTTCATTTTCCATGATCAACTCCTTTTCTTTGAGCTGACTATTCTCCTGTTCAAGGAATGATATGACATATTTTTCTCTTTCCATATTGATTATTAGCTCCTTGATTTGATAGTACTTCTCTCTAATTATCTATCACATGCTTGAAGTCTGATCCTTAGCCTCTGAATAAACCAGCTCAAACTAATGCTCCACTGTGTCTTTCTCTTTTGATGTCGGTCCCTGTTTTGTCGATGAAGAATGCTTGGCCCCTTTCTCTCCATGAGAAGAAAAAACAAGCCTTTGTCCTCTCTTATACACTTTAGTCACCTCAGGCTTAGGTAGTTGAGTTTTCTCCACTTATTTTCTAGATAACCCTACTTCCATAGGATGTGCTGATTTGTTTTGGTGATGGTTTGGTGAAGTAATCTCATTTCACTTTTGAAACCTTGTAGCTCAGCTTAGGGTTGCAATAAAACAGGTGAGCAAGCTTAAAATTTGAATTTGGGTGAGTTTCAAGAAAATTTGAGCTACTCTGGCCCAAGCGCAATGTAGTTTTCCTAAGCGCAGTGCCTAAGCACAGTGCAGTGTTCCTGACCGCAACGCCTCTGTTCTGAGTGCAGCGCTTTGTTCCTGAGCACAGAAACGCTCTTCCAAACCACTTTTGGAGGACTTAAACTACTCCAAATTGAGAGCTTGATATCTCGTTGGAAATATATTGAAGTCTGATATAAGATGGACACCTCAAGCATGTAATTAGGACACTCTGTGAGGGAGAAAAAATGATTTTCCCAAGGTCACTCCAAAACCTCAAGGTTTCTCTAACAAGAGCGCAGTGCCAAATTGCAAATCACTTTTGGATGCCTTCACCTAATCCAAATCACAAGATGAAAGTACCAATGGAAACCTTAGGATGTCTTCTACACAATAGAGTCCTTAAGCACTACCAAAACTTGTTTCAAACCCCTGAAAAGCTATCTTGTAGTCAAGCTTTCCAGAAGTACAGCAACTCTCCCATAGCAATTGTATTTTGGGCATTTATTTCAAATCATAACACTTGAGCATAAAATGAAGGAGTTTTTTGTTGCTTGGACTATAATGGACAAAACCCTCTTTCACTTTTATAAAATTATTCTCCATTTGGTCAAAAATATATTTTGAACCAAACATGTCCTTATGAGGAATGATGAGGCAAGGTAATGTACTGCAAGATTGTCTTATTGGAAATAAAACATTATCTTTACCTTTATTTTGCTTTCCCTAAGCTGCTAACTCCCTTTACCCACTAAATCAAATGATGGACATGTTTTTGTTTTGACATATGGTATCATGATGACACATGGAGTGAAACCGTAAACCATGACCTAAAATGAGGAATTTAACCATTTCATGACCCAAGACACTTAAATGAAGATATGATACCTCAAAGAAAAAAATGACCATCATGAGTGATGAAGACCATGAGTAAGTGAAGGGATCAGCAGTGACTTAGAGACAACAACCATTGACCAAATTTTTCTTTGAAGACCCACTGAAATGACAAAAATTTGACTTCACACCATAACAACACCTTGTAAGAGCATATTTGATCATTGGTAATAGGCTGAACTGACTGACACTAACATTGGCTCCAACCGGGGATGGCATCTCCTTGGAGGTGTCAATAACACCATAGACCAGGTAGCCTTATCCATTGGGCATGGAGTCAGAATGCAAAAAACTAAACTGAAAATGACAACTAACTGACTAATGGGCTACTTGACTATAAAAAATACACTGACTGAACTTACTTATGGCAGCAAACCATCGGGATCTGAGGGCCTTCACCTTAGGCTTCAAGTCCTAATTATAATTGCCCTCCTACTGAAGATGTATATACAATCATGTTTAATGATCCCTCCAGTGTAACCAATCCAGCAAATGGATACTTACTTGAATTATGCTTTTACTTTCCTTGAGCAGGTAAAACAAACAAAATCTAGGCAACTCCGAGTGTCCACTGAATATGTACTCATGATCCATAAATACAAGAAAATTCATCTTCCCATATGGCTACAACAAATCAATGTAAGGATCCTTAAAAATTTGAAATGTTACCTTGTTTTGAAATCCAACAAAAATACAAGTACTCCTTTCATTTTGATCTGAAAGAATACATGGTTGTTGATCCATAGGAAAGCATAGGGAAATATGACTTTATGCCACCTGAGTGTTGGCTGTAAATTTCTCAAGCATGAAAAACTTTGATTCTATCTCTAGCATATTGTCTATCTCAGACTCATACTCTTCCATTTCATAGTCTAAATCATCCTTGAACAAAATTCTTTCTTCAAGATTATTAAACGGGACAACCCTATCCTTTTCATGAAAGAAAACAGTCTTTGTTAGCTGATCACAACAATTTCATGTATAGTTTCATTAGTCTCATGTTTTTCATTATTTAAACACAGATTTTCATTTTCAATAATGGAAGAAATTTCACTCACACAATCTTGACTGTGTGAGCACTGCAAACCTGCCTTAACATGGTATGTAACATGTTTTTTCAAAAGATGATCAATTTCATCTTCAGATAGAGGAGACAATTGAGTTTTATAGAAATCAACATTGGCTTGGTTATTTTCATTTTCAAGATCATGAGTAGGCCTTTCTCTACTTTGATCCCAGTCTGTTTCATTCAAGGAGGAAACTACTGATTCTTGTTGGCAGAAAAAATCATAAAGGGCTTCTAATATATCTTCTTCCATACATTCTTCATCCCCATACGAATTTTCAAGAAATTTAATGAAATTTTCAGAAATCTCACAACAGCTATCCATCATTGATAAGGAAAAATTGCAGCTTTGATAATGTTGAAAGAAAACTGAATGAAATCCTTTAGAGAATATAAAATAGCATATGGTAGACTCTCATACCATTTCCTCGCCATTTCTTCCAAGATAGACATGAAAATTTTCGTCAGACCGTCTTCAGGAAACTTAGCCTTTAATCTGTGAATATGAAAATGAAATTTGACCAAATGCAAACTAGCATCTTCTCCATCCTGACCTTTAAACTTTGGCAGCCCTATTTTCCAATCTATACAAGGAATTCGATTCGGAAAACCAGGAATATGAGCTTGATTCATAGGATCATACCTTCGAGAAGTTGAATCCATCTTGAAAACAATTAACACACTAAGAAATTCTTCAAACTACTAGTTTCTTATCAGTGGAATCGCCATGAAATTTCTTAACCTTTGGATTCTTTGGCACTGGAGTCATCAGGTGAAAGATGCACAGCCTTTCTTGTGTCTGATCACTGTTCACCATCAGCAATCAGATCTGATCCTTGTCGTTCTTTCCAAGGGAATATATGATATTTTTTTCCCTGGCAACGACGCCAAAAATGTTAGTCCTTACAATCTCCTAGGCTGAAAAGGAAATCGAGAAGGGTAACCTCAAACCACTTCAGCTCAGTAGGTAGCCCTACTAAGCATGCGAGGGATATCTCTAAGTCTCTTCTCAATGATATGACTTTAAAGCAAATGATTTTTAGACTAGATATATGTATTTGTTTGCTTGTTTGTGAAAATTTGGGTTTTAGGGTTTGCTGAACTTAGGGTTTGGAGCCAAAAGTAGGTCTAGGTTGTGGGAGTGCAGGAGAAAATATGAGAAGGAGCTAGATATCAGAAGCCATGGTGTATTTTGAATATTTTTAGTGTAGTATAGAGGATATAGTGTGGAAGAAACTAATGAGCATAAATAAACATGATTTCATTAGCTTAGGAAGACGTACACATAACTATGAAAACCAGATAACAGAGCTTGAAAAACAAGAATTTTGTGTATTTTACTGTAAGTGATCCATAGAAAGAAGATATATAATGTAGATAAAGATATTTACACCATTAGAAAACAAAAATAATGAAGCACAAACACCATGACTCATTGGGCTAGAGTTCCTTGAAAATAGCTGCAACATGTCTCTATATTAGTTGAAAGGATGATTACATGCAAGATTCCTTCACAAAAGGTTCAACCCTCTTCTCCTCAAGAGAAATGATACATATAGACTCTCCTAGACCACTTTCCCACCTTCAGGAGTCGAATTACTTGGTGGGGGAACTAACTCCAGGATTCTCTCAACCAACAAGTGAGAGTGAGAAGGTGAGACTCAGACACTTCATGGAGAGTTTGTTTAGGAGTTTTCGTCTTTTATGAGGCCTAATAAACATCAAAAACAACCTATGATTTACATTTATTCATGCCTACATCACCTAGCCTTGAAGCTAGTGCCATTACATAGAGAATCTTGACTTTGACTGAGTCAAACTAGAAACTAGAAATTTTACACAGTGAAATTTTCCAATTAAAACACAGAAAAGTGCCGAAGCATAGTGCTGACTTTGAGATGATTTTTAGGTACCTTCCAGGGGTAAAAATGAAAAACTAAGAGAACATTCAACTATCCATTCAAGTATAGTTTCTATAATAGTTTTAATTTCTGAATTTGGAGCATGGGAAGGCCTTTAAATATCCATTCTCCCAAGGTCACTCCAAAAGCGCAGCCCCTGTCAAAAAAGGGTCTAGAATGCTAGTTTTTTTCCACTTTTTTTTTTCATTTTTCTCCAAAACTGAGCCACCTCTACAAAATCTGAGGAAATGGATTTTTAGAGGATGGAAAGATATTTCCAAAAATGTATACCTTTCCTCAAATGGAGGCCAAAGGAAAAAGCGCAGCGCCAAGGCGTTGCACTTCAAGAGTAGCTGAATTTCTGAAATTGGACCAAAATTTCTCAAAAAACTCAAAATTGGAGGGAAGGTATAAAAACATGTTTTTTATAGCTTCATTTATGCTTGAGCAAGCATCTCTAAGTTCCCCTCATCCTTTGGGTTTTTTTCGGCCTCCTTGAGCTTATTTTCAAGTTGCTTTACTTTGACATTAGCGATCATGTTTTGAGCTTGGTAGTGGTGCGCCATGTGTCTGAGCAACTAATTATCCCTGTTTGCCTTCTCAATGAGCTTCTCCAAGTGTTCTTTTACCCTATTTAGCCAATATCTCATTACCTTTGCCAACTTGCTGCAATAATTTGACTTTTTCATTTTCCATGATCAACTCCTTTGCTTTGAGCTAACTATTCTCCTATTCAAGGAATGATATGACATATTTTTCTCTTTCCATATTGATTGTTAGCTCCTTGATTTGATAGTTATTCTCTCTAATTATTTTTCGCATGCATGAAGTCTGATCCTTAGCCCCTAAATCAACCAGCTCAAACTCATGCTCAACTGTGCCTTTCTCTTTTGTTGTCTGTCCCTGCTTTATCGATGAAGAAGGCTTGGCCCCTTTCTCTCCATGAGAAGAAAACACAAGCCTTTGTCCTCTCTTATACACTTTAGTCACCTCAGGCTTAGGTAGCTGAGTTTTCTCCACTGATTAGATAACCCTACTTCCATAGGTTGTGTTGATGTGTCTTGGTGATGGTTTGGTGAAAGTTAATCTCTGATTATGCAGAGATTGTCGAACCCATACAAGAGATGATCAAGAAGGATGCAATTTACATCTTGGGGAATAAGGAAAATGATGCGTTCACCTGTATTAAGAAGGCGGTAGTAGAAGTACCTACACTGTACAACCCATATTTTAATAACTATTTCTTACTCTACACATTTTCTTTTGACACTTCACTCGTTGTAGTGCTCACTCAGAAGGACGATCTCAATAACAAATGTCCCATCTCCTTCATGAGTGCGAGCTTGCAGGGACCAAAGCTCAACTATTCTGCCATGGAAAAACAATCAAACATGTATATAAGGTGTTGAAAAACTTTAGACCCTACCTATTGAAGAATCATTGCATAGCCTTTGTGTCACACCCATTAGTTAGGTCACTGCTTGTTCCGCAAGAGATGGGTGAAAGGCGAGTGAACTAGTTTAGGTGATGGTCTAGACTCGGTCTGGATCTACCTTTATCCCATTCTTAGCAATGATGTTCCCAAGGAGGTTACCCTCAAACACTATAAATATGCTCTTCTTCAGATTCGAGGGTATCTCGTACTTGTGAAATCACTCAAAGATCTTCTTGAGATGGCACAGGTGGTTTGGCCATTTTCTGGAAAAAAAATTGTTACGTTATCAAGGAAAACCACCACACTTTATCTAATGAGACCACAAAAGGTGATGTCCATTACACGCTGAAAAGTTACACCTGTGTTTACCAGTCAAAATGGAATTCTTCGATAAGCGAACATACCCCACTTGGTACAGAAATTTGTTTTCAGTCTGTTAGGTTCTACCACCAAAGGCAGGTTGTATCCCAAAAACCATCTATCAAAGAAAACATTTTTGCTCCAGATATTGTCTACAATATGTGCTCCATAGGTGAAACAGGGTAATTGTCTTTGTTCAAGGCATGGTTGAGGTTACGAAAATCTATGCATAGGTGGATCTCCCCAACTTCTTTCTCACAGGAACTACATTTGAAACCCAAGTAGAATGACGAACTTTGTAAATAATTTTAGCATCCCACAACTTAGTCAACTCTTTCTAAATGAGGGGCTCAAGTGATGGATGTACTTTCCTAAGCTTCTTCTGAAATGGTTTGGACCCTTCCTTGATTGGGATGATGTGTTGGATTATTCATGTGTCATATGTTTTCAAGTCATCATATGTCCACACGAATACATCACAGTACTGTCTAAATAGGCGGACAAAGGCTTGTCACTCTTCCGATGTGCAACACGTACCAAGATTCATAAACTTCAGATATTTTCTATTCCCGGATTAATTTGTTCATGCATTAGTGTGTAACTATGGGTTTTAGGGTTCCTGGGTCCCTAGAAGTAGTTCTGCAAGGTTTCCTTTACTTGCATTAGCTTTGTCTTGCAAAGATTGCTCATGCTCGTCTTCATCTATCGCCACATCCTTGAAGACGTCAGCGTTGGCCATGAAATGAAATATCAATTGATCATCATCAAAAAGACGTAAATTAGTGATGTTATTAGGGATAGATGGCTTACACAAAATTTCAACTGAAAATCTATCCCTAAGTGGTGTCATCCTAGTAGTTGCATCAATTAATGCATCTGCAGCTTCGTTACGCATTCTTATTACAAAAACAATATTGAAATCTTGGAAGTTAGAGATGAGTTGCAATACCTATTTTTGATAAATTTTAAGATGGGGTGACATATAGTGTATGGTGTTACGTACCTAACGTACCACGATCTCTTAGTCACCTACCACTTTCAGCATAGTAACGTTGAGGCTGATGGCTTTCTATAAGCCCAAAACGAGTGCTTCATATTCGGCGGTGTTGTTTGTGGGATCAAAATCCAAGAAACTTGAGACTAAGTGTTTCCTTTGCTTTGGGTATCAAGACACACTCAGCTCTAGATCCATCCTGTATCTTGGATCCGTTGAAATAAAAGGTCCACATGTCATCTATATAAGGGCTGCTTGTCAATCTATTACTGCTAACACTACTGCTACTATTGTTACAATGTATTGTACAAGTTTCATTTCCATCGAGTGGGAAAGGAAGGAGACCCAACTGTGTGTTTAGTGGGGTGGGGCTTGGCTATGCAAGATAACACCCCCACTATGTTTCCAGAAAGAAATTTCTGAACATAAGTTCTATGAAATCCAATGGTTCATTTTCACAATTCAAGGGAGTCACGTTGTGTTTCATATATCTTTCTGACAACTCCCAGATATGGTTGTTTCTTCCCTTGTATGGAAGCCATAAATGTGACCAGTCCATAGAAAAGTATCCTTGTAGCTTGTTGGACTAGTCTCTGTTGAGAAATAAGCCGCATGCTTTTAGGATGTCCACAATCACAATGTTAATGCACTAGTGAACTTGTACGTCAAACGATAATTGGATGATCACATCCTGGATTTCACCAATGGCTGGCACACATGTTCTATCAACTTGGATGATTGGCGCAATTGTACTACTCCATTGAGCGTTGATCCACTTAGCAATAGAGAGTGGCATGACATTGACTAATGTGCCAAAATCAACCAAACATTTTTGGACATTGAAGTTGAATATTTCAAATGATAACAAAAATGGTGAGCAGCGAGAGTTCACTTCCTCAATGCAAAGTGAATTAAGCACAAATGCAAGTGTGTCGGGAGAATTTCTTGGTCCCTCACTAGAAGAGGAAACATTGTCTATGGAGGTTTTCCCTGGTGCACACAAAATACTATATTGCTGACCCGTGAGCTTGGTTAACTCATAAAGAGAGATGTTCACACGGGTCTTTTTCATATCTTCAACAATATTGTGATCCAAAGCAGGGAGACTCACTGAGGTTTCTGAGGGTAGATTTGTGTTCATGTTGTCTGGTGGGCTACTTTTGTCTTTGTTGCTCACAGACGTACTTTTAGCTATAATCGCCTTCTTGAACTTGCCTTGTGTATTCTTTATTGAGATGACCGGTGGATCCACTGTTATGAGCAGACATTGTCTTACTTTTTCTCTCGGTATCTCAAAAATAGTGGGGGCCCCTTAACTTCGCAAATCGTATCGACTATTTTTCTTTGGGGCCAGACAATCGCTCGAAGGCTCCTTCTTGGTGGTTGTCTTCTGGGTAGTGTTAGCACATTGATACATGTTCATTACATGCCCAACACTTGAATCTTCATTAGAAGAGATAATTTCCTCTTCGTCTTCAACCTCCGGCTTAACCTACTCATTAGACATAACTTGGTCAGTCAACTGTGTAGCAAGGATACTCATTCCTTGGTTCCATCATTCGCAAGTCCTCTTAGAATGTTGTTCACGGTGGAACTTGCAATAATGATGTATTATGATTGAATTCATGTTGAATACAAGGCTAGATATCTACGCAGATTTGGCTAGGTGACTATTGCTACTGCGTGAAGTTGAGTTCTTCTGTCTAAATCTGGGTGGCCTACTGTTCATAGTTGTCTCGCTTTTCCACTACTTGAGTTCAGAAAATATGGTTGTCAAGGACTTGATCAGATGAGTAAGGATTTCAATTTCACTTCCGTCCTTTTCCTTTTCCTTACTCACAGTAGCTTGAGACCTCATGCCCATTTCTTTAGAGTCTTTAGCTTTCTCAATAACTACAATGACTCCAATAGCATGTCGGTCTTTCTCCACATCAATTGCCTCTTGGCAATTTTCCAAAAGCGTTGGTTTCGCAACTCGCTTGAAGAACTACGCAATGTTGGTAAGTAGTGCAAACGTGTACTAGTCAACTATGATGGATTCGTGATGTTTGGTGTCTACAGTGAACCTTTTCAGGATACGGTTAAACCTCTAGCTAAAATATTTCACTTTTTTCTTTTCACTCCATCTTGAGACTACTGAAATCTTTTAGCAACATGGCAAGGGTTTTGTCTTCAACAAACTTCTCAAATAAAATACTCTTGAAAACCCCCTAGTTTTAAATGGAGTTTATAGGAAAGTTGTGGTACCATAGAACTACTCTTCCATCAAGGTACATGGAAACAGTATACATGCAACATAGTCATGACGCACCTCGAGTGTCTGCAAATGTAGGTAGAACGTGTCTTGATTATCTTCTGCCTTCACTGCTCTCTCAAGGCCATATTTTGTTAAAAGTTTCTCTACATGTCTTGGCATCTTATGCAAAACGCCCAATAGTGCCAATGGGTCTTGTGTCATCCATTATAGATTTTTTTTAGCCATGTTGTCCTATTCTTCGTCTACCTCCTCTTCTTCTGAATCTGGTGGCTCAATCTCTGAATCTGTTGGTTCATCTCCACCTACACCTCCTCTACTTCCTTCCCCTCCGCTACCTCTTCCAGAACCTGAGCCCAGGAGTAAGATGTTATCTTCTTCTCTGTCTAGGAAAACTGGAGGTTCCTCTTCATTTTCAACAGCTTCTGTTATCTATTCAAGAGTGGTGAGGATTACTTCTTCAATGGATGAGACTACCACTCCTATGGGTGTATTCTTTTGCTTCCTCTATGATGAGGGAAGAGTGTGTACTCCTAGAATCAGTCCAACAGCTTTAGCAAACTGACGAGTGATGGGACGGACAACATGGATGTGATGATATGAAATTTCTTGTTAAGGTCTGGGAGGTGAGGAATAAGCAACTTCATAGTTTCACATGGGAGAGAGTGTGTTCGTATTACTCCCTTGACCAGATGATAGATAAGTGGGGTTGGTAGGACATTCAAGCATAAACTATTGATGGCCTTCCTTCTAGCACTAGAAATGATGTTAATGGTGTTCGACCTGCCAACATTCATCGGATCTCCCCGGTATGAAGTCCCAACTAGACCTCACACCATTTGGTGTAGGAGTCCCATCTAGTACGATGGCCCAGATACCATTATCTTAGATATTTTCCATACTCTTGTTGTTCGGCACATGAGAGTGTTATGCTTGTATCTTTAAAAAGCGAGTTGAGTATGCCTGGTGAGTGCGTAATGTAAATTTATGTCCGAGTTCTCTTACTGTAAGGGAGAGGGTAAAACTGAGCCTCTAGATGAGATGTAGTAGTACCATCCAGGGAGAGACACACACAAAAACAACAAGGGTTTGTCCAGCATCCATCGGAGTAGTCCAAAGCAGATGCGACAGTCGTTAAAAGCAAAGTGCAGGGAAAACACATACACCATCCAGCGGAGTAGTGCACTTGGGAGCGAGGGTTGTTATAACCAAGAAAAACAAGAATGGTCTATCTAATGTCATGCAGAGTAGTCCACATGGAAAAGACATTGGTGATAAACAATACAACATATATTCAACAATGTAAGTACTAAAATAACCAAACTAGTTCAACTATCTTAGTACAAGTTAAGCGAACATGCATTAAAAATGTTTAAAGTATAATCTTACAAATGGATATAAAACATGCATGAAAACGTGTTGGCCTGAGACACGCTTCTAAATTAAGCAAAATTTCCAAGACACATTTGTACACCATACATCACTAGTCCCAATAGTGGGACATTAAAGCCACTCCTCGCTCCTCAAAGAATAGACTATAGACTCTCAAGACTATGTGGGAGGATCCAAGGTGAAAAGTCTTTTACTCACAAAATGACAAGGTATATATAGCTAAGGGTGATGCTTGACCCTTTTGTCTCTTGGACTTCCCTCGTGATCATTCAACTTCCTATGATTTTTTGTAGAAATTATGATTGTAGATTAACCTGATAATGCAATATAACCAAAGCAAAATACTTTAACCTACTTCTGCAATCAATTTGCAGAAGCTTAAAATATTTGTGCAAGATCAAGCTAAACACATATAACCAGAAGAAGAATCAATGCACATGAAACATAGAAGAATACTTAGGGGAAACCCTCAGCTAAAAACCCCACTATCTATATTATCATACAAGTTGGAAATATCTCAGAATTACACAAAGCCTTAGCTCTCACAACTAGCCAGCTCTCGGTACAATCCTCACAGATGCTCATAGGAAAAATAGAATTCTCATAAACCTTCTCCTCTACCCTCCAAGCTCCCAATTCCTTGGACTGTTTCTCCTAGGTGATCCTCCTGTTACCAAGTGGAACACTAATCTCTCACACTGATCTCACACCATGTAAAACTGTGTAATCCTCAAGGAAAGATCTTCCTTCTGCATGCATGAGTTTTGTTTATAGGAAAACACATGAAACTGGTAGTACATTGTACCTGTCTTTAATCTCAATTGGTTCTTTCTCAAAATAGACATGCATTAGTTACTGATGAGAGAATCTTCAGTTATCTGGAGTACACTAGTTGAGTGCATACATGCATCAACTGACTGATAACTCAAAATTAGTTCCTCAAATAGTTTGGAACTAATTTAACTGGACTTAAATCAGTGAACTGAGCTAACTAATTACAACTCAAATATAACTCAATCTTATCTCCTTAATTAAGGGATAATCTCCTTAATTTAAGGTATAACTTTTGCATGACTTCAGAAAAACTTCTAACTTGAATTCCTCCAACTAATTAACTCAAGATGAATTAATTGATTATTTTTCAAGCAGCTGGTGAGACTAAATTCAAATATTAATTCACAATTTTAATTCAAGGACAAATTAAAATTGGTATATTCTTGTTTCCACATTTCAACACTCCCTCTCAATAAGAAATGGATTATCTTCCACCCTGATCCTGTCTCTATAGAACTCAAATTTACACTTTGACAATGCCTTTGTCAAAATGTCAGCATCTTGCTCCTCTATTGAAATATATTGTAGCAACATGATCCTCCTTGCTACACAGTCTCTGAGATGATGATACCGGATATCGATGTGCTTGGACCTATCATGAAATATTGGATTCTCAGAGAGTTTGATACAACTCTAATTATCACAATAGATCACAGTTGGATCCATCCTCTGATCAAACAAACCAACTAGGATCTTCCGCATCCAGATAGCCTCACATGATGTCTGACTTGCAGCCATGTATTCAGCCTTTGCTGAGCTGAGTGCAACCAACCTATTTTTCCTACTGTACCAATAAACTGCACCTAACCCAAGGTTGAAAATACCTCCTGATGTGCTCTTCTGATCTGATGGACTCCCTGCCCAATCTGCATCAGTGAAGCCCTGTAGCTTCACTCCCTCTATCCGTCTGTACCATAATCCAAACTGAGATGTGCCTCTGAGGTATCTCAATACATGCTTTTCAACCTTCCAAAACATCTTGGTAGGCTGAACCATCGCTTGACCCAATTGGTTCACGCATAGCACAAATTTGGTCATGTGTTCGCTAAGTACATCAGTGAACCCACACGCTGCTTATACACAGTAGCCTCTACTACTTCACCTGAAGTAGCATCCTCCTTCCTCCAGTTACCTGCTAGAGGAATCTGCATGGGCTTGCACTTCTCCATGTGGAATCTCCTGAGTATCTCATTGGCATACTTGCCCTGAGACACAAACAACTCCCCATCCTTCTACCACACTTCCATGCTAAGGAAGTAATGCATGAGACCCATGTCTTTCATCTCGAATTATCTTTCAAGGTCCACCTTGCAAGACATGATCACGTGATCATCACCTATCAATATGAGACCATCAACATAAAGTACAATGATCAATGGCTTACCTTTCACCATGATGTGGTAAAGGTTTGCATCTGCTTCACTCTTTGTAAAGCCCAACCCAGTGAAGTAGTTGTCTATCTTGGTGTACCAAGCACAAGGTGCTTGCTTCAGCCCGTACAACGCTCTCTTGAGTCGGCACACATGTGACTCACAATCAAAGGTCTCAAAACCTTCTTACTGCTCTATGTACACCTCTTCCTCAATCTTTCCATTGAGGAATGCAGTCTTCACATCCATTTCATGGACCTTCCAACCCATCTATGCTAATAGTGCTAGCATCGATCTGATATATGAGTACCTTGTGACAAGAGAAAAATTCTCATCATAGTCAATCCCCTCGACCTATGAAAAACCATGGGAAACAAATCTTGCCTTATGCTTATCCACACTACCATCAACAACTTGCTTTACCTTGTAAAGCCAACGGGAACTCACAATTGACATGTTCTCCAATCTTGGAACCACGTCCCAAACACTGTTACAAAATATGGAGTCATACTCCTCCACCATAGCATCAACCCAAATCGGTTGCTACACTGCTTCCTCAAAGGAAGATGGCTCGGTCTCAACACCTTCCCCAACAAGGGCCATGTATCCGGTGTACCTCTCAGGTGACCTCTTCTATCTGTGTTGAGAATATGGTGCTCCACATTCTCTCTCACATCCTCCAGTAATCTATCGTCTTCTCTTGTGGGTTTTCGTCCATCTCTGGAAGACTCTGCTTGAGTGGATGTCTCCACCCCTGGAACCTCTGCATGTGGTTTCTCTGCATCAGTCTGAGGCTCCTCCTCCTTAGGAACCAACAGTTCCTCCTCATCCTATAGTTGGAGCTCCATCTCAAAGGAAACTCGCATGGACTTCTGCTCATCAAACTTGAGATCTCTCGAACCACTGTCCTCTGACTGGTAGGAAAGTACACCTAATAGTTATGAGTTGTATCAGTGTACCCCAAAAGTATCCTCAACTCTGTTGTCAACTCAAGCTTCTTCAGTTCATCCTTTGTCACATGGCAATATACCGATGAGTCAAAGATCCTAAAATGACCCACATCTAGTCTCTTCCCGGAGAAAGCTTCCTCTAGTGTCTTCATCCCAAGTATGTGATGCGGGCTTCTATTCTGAAAACAGACTATTGGGTTGCATGCGTCAACCCACAAGTGAAGTGGTAGGCCTTGGTCATGCAACATCACCTGTGCTACCCCTACAATAGTTCTATTCTTCCTCTCAACCACCCCATTTTGTTGTGGGTTATGAGGTGCCATCAACTCTCATTTAATTTCTTCCACTGCATAGAAGTCCTTAAACTCTTGATAGACATATTCCCCACCATTGTCGCTTCTCAAGGCCTTGATCTTCTTCCCTCACTCTTTCTCGACCACAGCTTTGAACGCACAAAACTTTGTGAAGGTTTGGTCCTTCTTCTGCATGAAATAAATCCAGCATTTACGAGAAAAATAATCAATGAAAACCACATAATACCTTTGCTTCGTTATGGATGTCGTCGAGAATGGTCCACACAAATCAGTATGAACTCGCTCTAAGATAGCCTCTACTCGACTGTCTCGATCATGAAAGGAAGACATTGTGTAATTTCCCAAGGTACAACCTTTTCATGTGTCAAATTTCTCAATTTTACCTTTGGGAAGTCCTGTAGATATTTGTTGCATTATCTTCAAAGCCCCATGATGCAAATGGCCCAACCACCTGTGCCACAACTCGCCAATGTCTTGGCTTTGCACCAATTTTGCTTTCATAGTCAATGTTGCACAATCATCTACCTTTATTTTATAGAGATTCTTCACCCGAATCCCTATACTCTTGGTCTAACCCATGGCTATGTGCCTTAGGAATGCCTTTCCTTTACTGAAGACAACATCATAACCTTTGTCCTCCAACATCATGACCGATACCAAGTACTTCTTCATTCCAGGCACATACTTCACATCTGTCAAGGTGAGAGGAGTTCCATGCTCCCTCTGAAAAGCAACCGTGCACACTCCTGAAACATTGTAATTTTAACCGTCACCCACCTCTATGCGCATATTAATGTATTTCTCCTCCAAGGTACTGAATAAACTTTTATCATCAGTCAAGTGGAATGAGGCTCCACTATCAAGATACCAAACACAACCCACCATCAATGACACCATGCATGCGATGAGGGTAAATTCCATTTCGAACTGAGAGGCTAATGCCTCACCTTCCAATCCTTTTGTGGATCCCTTCTTGGACTTCTTCAATCCACAATTAGTTGCATAATGTCCCATATCATGACAATTAAAGTATCTCACCTTAGACTTGTCACCCTTCTTCCTTCCATGAGAAGAATTCGATTTAGAATGGGAAGCCTTCCCCTTTCCTTTCCTTTCCTTACTTGCTAAGGCCAAATTTTCTCCATCATCATTCTTTGATGAAGAACCATTTCGTGTGCTCCTCCTGATCTCCTCCTGCATCAGATCTGACCACAATCGTTCACAATTTGGCAGTTTCTCACTTCCATTCACAGAGTCCTGGTACCTATTCCAACTCTTTGGAAGGCCGAGGAGAGCGGGGCTCACCATATCATCATCAGCAGTAGTTATTCCCACATTACCAAGCTCATCTTTGTAGGTTGTGAGCTTGTTCAGATATGTGGAAATAGTATCGCCCTTCTCCATCTTGATTTTTCAAAGCTTATCCTTGAGCGCCAATTTCCTCTGGTCGCTATTGTTCTGGTAGAGGTCCTTCAATGTATTCCACATTGAAAATGGAGTATCCTTCCCATGGAGACTTGAGACAATATGGTATAGAACTCCCTCAAGGATGATATGTCTCGCCTTCGCTACACACTTCTTCCACTCAGCCAACTCTTGTGCATTAGCTGTAGCTAGATTTGGGATTTCTTGATCAATGAAATCCTTCAAGCCATTGTCTTCCAATACAACCTCCATTTTATCTTTCCATGCTATGCAATTTGAGTTGTCTTTCAAGGCATACTCAAGTCTCAAGCCATAGAACTCCATTGACCAACCCGAAGAATGATATGAATTTGATTTTCACCTGCAACCCCAAACTTCAAACTTCGAATTCTCTTCTCAATATACTATTCATAGCTCCAATAACCTTTGCTTTGATACCATGTAGAAATTATGATTGTATATTAAACTGATAATGCAATATAACCAAAGAAAAATACTTTAACCTACTTTTACAATCAACTTGCGGAAGCTTAAAATATTTGAGCGAGATCAAGCTGAACACATATAACCAGAAGAAGAATCAATGCACATGAAACACAGAAGAATACTCATGGGAAAGCCTCAGCTAAAAACCCCACTATCTGTATTATCATACAAGTTGGAAATATCTCAGAATTACACAAATCCTTAGCTCTCATAGCTAGCCATCTCTCAGTACAATCCTCACATATGCTCACAGGAAAAATAGACTTCTCATAAACCTTCTCCTTTGCCCTCCAAGCTCCTATTTCCTTATGTTATTTCTCTTGGTGATCCTCTTGTTACCAAGTGGAACACTGATATCACACCTTGTAAAACTGTGTAATCCTCAAGGAATGATCTTCCTTCTGCATGCATTAGTTTTTTTATAGGAAAACACATGCAACTGATAGTACATTGTCCCTGTCTTTAATCTCAACTGGGTCTTTCTCAGAATAGACATGCATGAGTTACTGATGAGAGAATCTTTAGTTATATGGAGTACACTAGTTGAGTGCATGCATGCATCAACTGACTGATAAATCACAATTAGTTCCTCAAACAGTTTGGAACTAATTTAACTAGACTTAACTTAGTGAAGTGAGCTAACTAATTACAACTCAAATATAGCTCAATCTTATCTCCTTAATTAAGGGATAATCTCCTTAATTTAAGGGATAATTGTTGCATGACTTCATAAATACTTCTAACTTGAATTTCTCCAACTAATTAACTCAAGACGAATTAATTAATTATTTTTCAAGCAACTGGTGAGACTAAATTCGAATTTTAATTCAAGGACAAATTAAAATTGGAATATTCTTGTTTCCACATTTCAACATTTTCGATTGACATGACTCTTCAACTTCATACATGTGTACGTTGGACTTTCACTTTACATTACATTTGATTACAACAAGTATGGCCCATAGTAGTGATGTGGCCAAGACAACTCATGACACAACTCGACATGACACTACTGACAAGTATTGGATGATTGTAGTGTCCATGTGTTATAGACGTATTTGGGAAATGCAACCCCAATCACATATGTCCATAAACCAAGGGCTTCTAAGTCCCTAAAAGTGTTGTTTCATGCCCTAAAGGAACAAGGTTAGCTGATTGCATCATCTCCCAGAAGTTCTCTACAGAAAACTGCTGAACTGGTCAAAACTGGACCATACAGACTGCTCAGTGTAGAGGGTGCGATGCATCTCACCTGCTCAGTGTAAAAAGTGTGATGCATACTAGAATTCCCTTCTGTAGGGTGCAATGGGTGACAGTAGACAAATGGTAGAGACAGTTTGCAAGGTGGATGATCATGGAATCTTCCAGAAACTTCTCTTGTGACACTTGCCTCTCTGAATTCGCCCAGGGATGAGTAAGAGACCATCAATCTCCAAGTGGAATCAAGAACTATCAGAGAGAAGACACTAATCAAAATCCCAGAAGCTGCCTCACCCCCCTGCAATCATCTATATATGGATCCCTCATCCCAGAGATCGAGAAGCTGGAATTTTGTATCTTGCAAGGAAGTGTTGTTAGTTTCCTGGTGGAACATCATAGTGTTGGGTGATCTAAGCTTTTCATGAGGTGAAGAAGGGCTTTCATGCTAGGAGGATGACGTTGGGTCAAATCAATGGGCTGCAATCCTCTCTTCTAACCTCTATATCAATAAAGCTATTCAATTTTTCCTCCATATTCTTGTATGTTTGCTAATATATGCATGTATGTGGTCAATGTATATCTGGTCCTATATTGTTTATGGATGTAGATCTCTGCACTTTGAAGGTATTATGCTGCTTTGACTTTATAGGTACTCTTTGAAACGGATTGATCAAGGAAAGAGTGGCAAACATCTTTCAAAGGGGAGAAGGAACAAGTGGAGAACCAAGCAAAAGATTGAGGTTGGTATTCTTTGCTCCTCTCCTATCTACTTCTCATAAAGGAAAGCAAAAGTAACTTTAATCTGTTTGTTTCTAAGATAGCTACCTGTCTTAGTGGGACTAGCAGCTCTGCATAGACACTAGATTTCCCGATAACAAAATGGCGACTCCACTGGGGAGCAACTAGTTTGTTTGCTTGTCTATATTTGTTTGCTTTATAAACTTACAGACGGAGCCTGAAGTCAAGCTAGCGAGCCTTCGAACTCCATTTTCTATGCAAGTGCAAAGTAGATCAATGCTGCTTCAATCTATCTCAGGGTTTTGTTTATAAATTGAACAATTGATTTTCAAACATCCTAATTGCCCTGGTGGTGGCTCAAGTAGCCTCATTAGATCAGCCCCTGTGATTTGCATTTACTGACTATCATTTTCTCGGCCTAAATCCCTAAACTAAGCTGCAAATTGTGACCCGGAACCAAGTTGAAGTCTCATCCCTGGACCACCGCACCTTCTCCTCTTGCGAATTTGGATGCATCGCACCTCCCGTGTGCACTAAGTGAGATGCATTACACTTTCCCTATGTTACAGGTGTGATGATCAGATAAGACCTCTTCTACTTCTAGATTTTGGTTTCTTGTTCATTCTCTTCAACTTTATTCAGGAGTTTTGTTGTCTATGATCAGTATAGCTCTGTGGAAACTCCCTTCATTTGCATGATTCATCCTCCATTGTACAAAGAACTGTAAATGTTTTTATGTATTGTTCGCCATTTACAGTCCTCTTTTACAAACAAGTAGCATAATCAAGTTGTCGTCTTTTGATTTGAAAGTGTTGCAAGTGTCGTTTTCAGTCAAAGAAAAGAATTATATTGTTCTTGATGGTCGATTACACTGTTACTCTTGTATTTGATTTGAATTAGTAGTTTTTCAAGTGTCGAAAGCAATTTTCAATTCAAAATTGCAAAGTGTCCTCATTATCTTCCTTTCTTTTTTTGAAAAGAAAATCGTTAGTACTGTCGCTTGAAACAATTCAAATTTGTACTTAGCATTCTTTTTGTCATTCACACATTAAGAAAGCGAAAACAAATACATGCACGTGCATTTGCATTTAGACTGCTTGTTGATTTTGATTTGGGACAGTGCATCTAGTGTGTGCTCTCTGCTCTTTGTTGAAAAGAATCTCATTTCTCTTTCCTTAGTAGCTAGGATTTTCATTGCAAAAATAAGATTAAACGATTGTTTATCATATTAGATTGCATTTTAGGAATTGTATATCTACATCATGCGGTGAACCTCAAAGGAAAACTTCTTAAGAAAGATAAACTGTAAAATAAATTCAATGAACATAAAAACACTTTGGAACCTAACGCACAACATTTAGAAGTCTAGGCTAGAGACGTATTCCGACGTTGCAAAGCCTGGTAACTATCGCTTTCATTGTAGGTTGGGTGATTCCTCCTCTTTGAGACTACAAGTGCCAGTACGGACTTGGGCTCCCACGTACCATTGAGTATATATTGGGAGAACACAATAGGCTACATCCTTTATCCTTAGGAAGTTATGTCTGCCGCCCTATTGATCGCAATGCACTAAACACAGCATTCGGGAAGATTGACTGTCGTACCGTAAAAAGTATTCTGCAGTTTTGCAATTGGTTGGGTAATCCCTCTGTCTAGACTTCCAGAGTAGTCCCTTTCGTTCCTTTTCAAACTCCTTAAAGGAAAAGGTCCATCTGAGCACTTGTCACTTCAGGCTCATTAAAAATCAAAGGCAACTAGAGTCATCTTTTGCTTTTTCTCGACTCTTAAAAATTGAAAAAGCAAGTTGGTTCAAAGCGTCTAAAATTTATTTTAATCAAAATAACGTCATTGTTCCCTCGTTGGTCTTAGGTTGAGAAAAATGGATTCCACCAACCAAGGATTTCCCCTTGGGGGGAATCCTAGTCCTTTCTCCTCTTGGGGAGATGTTGGTGCATCTCATATGGCCACATTGTCCCTCCCAGGACTAACAATCAGCTTGCCAATATGGCTCTTCTCGACCTTTGTCATTCAAACCACCATGATTCCTGAGCAATCAAATCAGCAACTAGATGATACTAGAGTTACCCCCCAACCTTCTACTTCACTTGACTCTCCCTCCCCTCCTTCCTCTTCGCTTGGTGAAGTTAGTAAAGCTAAAAACCAAGTAATTGAGAAGAAGAAAGGGAAGAAGGAGAAAGAAAAGAAGAAGAAGGAGCCAAAGGCAAAAAGAGGCAACCATGTATCATCTAGCAAAAATCCACACACTGCACCATCCAAACTGAAATCTCCATGTGTCATTTGCAAAGGGGACCACTATCATCAAGATTGTCCTTGCACCCCTCGAATCTTAAGGGACTGGTCTCCTCGTTTGCACAATCTGGTGTCGTCAACCTCTGATGATCATGTTGAGAGTACACCGTCAACTAGCGAAAACGAAGTCTCTGGACAGAAAGGAAAATGTAAATTTCCTTATAGACTATGCGAAGGCAATCATGTCGTCTACCGTTGTCCCTTCCTAGATGAAGCTAAAAGAGTCTTAGATAACTGTCCTGCTTCACCGCTACAGCTTCCTCCTGGGTACAAGAAACTCTTGCCGAGTCCATCGCTAGTTGAAAATCCGACTGCCACACCCTTGTGGTCGATTGAAGCATCTATCATTGAAGATAAACCCTCTGAGTCCACACCAGACGAAAGTCAAAAGGTTGAGGCCGCAGTCGACCCAGTCTTGTCTCTGAAAGGTCCGTCTTCAGATGATACAGTCACCGAAGAGAATGAGAACGACACCATTCAAATTCTTTTCATAAATACAGACTCCGATGAACATGGGGGCAATCTACCCGTTCCTTTACCGCAAGAAGGAAGTTCATCAGAGTCATATCCGACCATCTATCGGTCCCACCTCCAAGCAACCTAGTTGTTTCCTTCGATTGGAATCTATTAGGCAGACCCCGTTTACCATCTAATTTACCATTCTGAATCATTTTACAAGATTACAAAATGGTCATGGTCGGTACTATCATAATTGAAGGGGCTTCTGTGAGTATCCTTTCCTCAACTACTTGGAAAGCGCTTGGTTCGCCATCGCTTCTACCTAAGATGCAAAATCTAATAGGCTTCGATAAAGGAACCAGTCGACCGTTGGGGATCCTTCTGAGTTTGCCTATAACTTTGAGAGGGAAAACCGTATATCTAAACTTAATGGTAGTCCAAGGACCTTTAGATTATAATCTACTCCTTGGGTGTGACTATATTTATAGCATGGGAGCCATCATCTCCTCACTCTTTCGAGTAATGTGTTTTACGCATGAAGGCGGAATGGTCCAGCTCGTAGACCAGCTTTCATTCCCTAGCTCACACATAGCTAATATTCAAGTACCATCCCTAACTGGTCTTTTCATGCAAGGATGTCTCATCAATCTCTAGTCCATCCACCTGAAGAGCGCGAGTAATTCAGTGACCATGACTAAAACCCGGGGGGCATGCACCCTGGTCTGCTTCGGCAGGAAAACTTCGGGTATAGGGTAGGTTTTCGTGAAGGATATATGACTAGTCCGACACACCCATCCATTTAGGAAGATGGGATTAGACTGGAATAAGATACCTCCATTAGAAGGTAGGCCTTTCCCGATAGAACAAATGTTTTGTCTGCAAATTGAAGGGTAACCTAGAAAAGGTAGGCCTTTCCTGACAGAACAAATCTTTTATCTGCAAAATGAAGGGTAACCTCAAAACTCTACTTTGTTGTACCTCGGGGCATGTAAACCTTTTTGCACGCAAGTGAAAAGCGGCCAGTGTAATGTTAACTCTATAGTTCTGCTAACTTCGACTGCTTAAGTTAGGTGAGTAGTCAAATCGACCGTTCGCCTTCACAGGAGCCAAATGGTGCCAGCAAAGTAAAGGAAGAGTTTTCCTACCTAACCTCAGTAGTTAAATAACCCGTAGGACAATAGTTGGTTGTTCCTAGCTTGCATGCGAGAAAGAGTGGAGCAAAGTTTTGAATGGTGCAAGCTCCTTAAAAAATTGAACCTATCGATGAGACATCCATTATACGAATGGAACGAGCAGTTTTTATGCGAAGTTCAAGCTCGTTAAAAATTAAACCTAAGAAATGAGCAAATGTTCCCCCTAGAGTTTAAGCTCACTAAAAAATGAACCAACCTCCGATAAATAACCATTGCGAATGCATTATCATCAGCTTTTGAGACCTGGTCGTGTTCCTGCCATCACCTCCACTCTGTTTTAGCCGATCATACGCCTCCATTTGATTGTTTACCCTTTTGAGGAACATATACGAAGAGTGATTCAATTAGCCATCCTTGTGACATTGTCGTGATTGGAAAATTCCAAACCTTACCTAGAATTAGCAGCTACCCGAAAATATCACTCGTTCCTCAAAGACGAGTCTCCTTTAAGCTCTTTTCACCTGACTCATAAAATATGAAAATATTGCCGAGAAGCTGGCCTCTCTAGCTCGTTAAAGCTACCGGGAGTGCTATCCCTCCTCTAGATTTTAATCCTTTTGGACTTGAGGGATTATTACACAAAAAGATCGAGCGCTTGTCTTGTTTGGCTCGTTAAAACTATCGAAAATTCATCCCTTTCATATTATTTTATACTCTTTCGGACTTGAGGGATTATATGACGAAAAAGGATTACTAGAGTTTCCTTTCCGTCCCTTTTCAGACTCTCTAAAAATGAAAGTTGTCTTTGTCATTAAACTCATTAAAACCAATAGCGACAAACTTTTCCACGCAGACAAGAATGAGTTTCACTGTCGCTAAGCTCGTTATAACATAGCGATGGGTTTGCCCAGAGGGAAAATTATAGAAGAAGCATATGTTATCCTCCTCAAGCTTGACAAAAATAAAGAGGTACTGGTCAGCAATGACTGGGGAAAATTTGGGAAGAAAACTTAAAGAAACTTTATTGCTAGCGGGTCGCTCTTAAACATGACACTTTCACTCCATCACCATGATTGAGTCGGGTTAGGTTATTTCATTCATCGGTCATATCACCATTGGTCCACCGTACCATCCATCTTTGGGGTTAACGCTACCAATCCATTTCAGTGTCACCGATATGTTCAAGAGAAGTCGATCAGAGAATTCACCAACCCATCTTGTGTCTCATCCGCTACAATACATTCACGCTCCATTCTTTCATGACCGCCACCCTGAACCTTGTATTATCAAACCGTTTTCACCTCCAAAATCATTTGCTCCGTTCCGCGTTGTAGATGTGGGATTCAGTAAGGCCCTCCTACGATAGGTCACTTCTTGTCGACGACAACTCATTATCCAAGAAGTTGACCTAGGAACAACCCTTTCAGTACTTTGAAGCTTGCATGCCTCAATGGCAAGTTTCTCACTTCCAACGACAGGTTTACATAAATGGCCTTCGACCGAAAGATTTTGCGTGGTGTTTGATGCCAAGTCCCTTTTTTCACACCACACGAATTGTACTATATTACCTTGAGGGTCATCATCATTATCGGTGATTCCTCTCGCGCCTGTTAACAGCTTACATCATTGGCTGGTAATCAGGTGATGTCTTTCCATGTTCAACTCCAGAACATTTTTCACGTGGATCGACTTGTACTTCTGGCGAAGATTGGATGAGTTTGAAAACCTTGGATCTAGTTTCATCCATCCGGGCTGCCATATATTCAGGAAAATAAAGACATCAAATGTACATCATTGCTACACAGATGATCATCCAAATCGAAGGATGATGGCTCTACCAGAATCATCAGTCTTCCACACAGACGGTTGTCTGTCCTATGTACATGAAAATGAATTTATAAAGTTGAGCATGGGAATGCCCGCCTCATCTAGATCATGAAAATGTTATGAAGATAATGTATTGTATTGTATCTTATTACAAGTTTCCTTCCAGTTCGAAAGAACCTCGGATACTCATGATAAAGCATTTCACCCAACATCAAAGATCTACGACCTCATGCTTTAGGGGGCAACTGTTATAGATATATTTGGGCACTGCAACCCAAATCAAATATGTCCATAATCCAAGGGCTTCTGAGTCCCTAAAAGTGTTGTTTCATGCCCTAAAGGAACAAGGTCAGCTAATTACATCATCTCCCAGAAGTTCTCCATAGAAAACTGCTTATAACTAGTCAAAACTAGACCATACGGACTGCTCAGTGCAGAGGGTGCGATGCATCTCACCTGCTCAGTGTAAAAAGTGAGATGCATATTGGAATGCCCTTCTGTAGGGTGCGATGAGCAAGAGTAGACAAATGGCAGAGAGTTTGCAAGGTGAATGATCATGGAATATTCCAAAAACTTCTCCTGCAACACTTGCCTCTCTAAATTCGCCGAGGGATGAGTAAGAGACCATCAATCTCCAAGTGGAATCAAGAACTATCAGCGAGAAGACACTAATCAAAATCCCAAAAGCTGCCTCACCCCCTTGCAATCATCTATATATGGATCCCTCATCCCAGAGATCGAGAGGCTGGAATTTTGTATCTTCCAAGGAAGTGTTGTTGGTTTCCTGGTGAAACATCATAGTGTTGGGTGATCTAAGATTTTCATGAGGTGAAGAAGGGCTTTCATGCTAGGAGGATGATGCTAGGTCAGATCAATGGGTTGTAATCCTCTCTTCTAACCTCTATATCAATAAATATATTCGAGTTTTCCTCCATATTTTTGTATGTTTGCTAATATATGCATGTATGTGGTCAATATATATCTGGTCCTATATTGTTTATGATTGTAGATCTCTGCACTTTGAAGGTATTATGTTGCTTTGACTTTACAGGTACTCTTTGAAGCGGAGTGGTCAAGGGAAGAGCGGAAAACATCTGTTAAAGGGGAGAAGGAACAAGCGGAGAACCAAGCGAAAGATCGAGGTTAGTATTCTTTGCTCCTCTCCTATCTACTTCTCATAAAGGAAAGCGAAAGTAACTTTAATCTCTTTGTTTCTAAGATAGCTACCCGTCTTAGTGGGACTAGCAGCTCTGCATAGACACTAGATTTCTCGATAACACCATGTCAAGCTACTATGCTGCTGAGTGATGGATGGGAGTGACAAGTGTGACACTTGAAATAAACCTTCAAACGACAATGACAAAACTTGCACGACAATGCTTACAACTTTGTGTGTGAGTACAACCATTGTTCATAGAGCGAAGATAACTCATGCACACAAAGACAAACCTTCAAAATCACCAGAGAAACATCATAAACATGAAAAATAAAGCAACATGCCAAAAAAAGACTGCTAGTAGGACAAGCAAAAGGGTGTAAAGACTCTAAATGAGCTCATGGAATGAACTCGGGTGCTTGCAACCTGTTGAGGCCTCGAAAATCGCTGCAACAACATTGGGGGATAACCACCCGGTCCGGACCTTGGTACAGCTCCTTTTTCGTTTGGGATGGTGGCTCCGACTGGAGATAACGAGACCAGTTCCCCGATATTGAATAAAAGGGATGGATGGGTGATGAATAGTTTATTTTTGATAAAAGGCGACTAGCTTATTCTATTGACAAAAATAGAGAAACTAATACTAATCCCGGGAACTGACTTATTCATTCGGAATGCAGCGTTAAATAATCTTTATCTATCTAACATGCATATAGATGACTCTGTAAAATAAATATGAGATATTCAATCATTCAAAGATTACTTCATATGAATAGTCACAATGAAGCGATAAATACAAATTACTGCATTCACTGTTTATATCATCGATACATATATACGATTGAAAGGGAAGCATGCTATAGACAACCAATAGTGGAATGCATAAAGGATGCTGTGAAAAGCACATATATATATAAGCGATAATAGCAAGAGCGATGTAAACAACAATTCATATAACAGGAATGAGTACAGACGCAGATAATAGTACCATGTGAGCTGCAGATCAATCTGAAATATCAATCACTATTCAAAATTCCTTCTTCAATACAGAAATGCTTTTAAACAAAGACAGTAGTGCACATTTGCATAAAAACCTTCCTCATTAAATTCATAATAATTGGTCCAGTTTCATAAAAGAATATCCCTCAAGTACAATAGTGCAACTTCAGGGTTTAAGTCATATACAAAACTTTACGACCCTTTCTAAATGCATGAAAGGGTCTATAAATACTACTAAGCTAAAAAATCTATGAAACAAAATCCTACTAAATTGGCATCAATAAATGTGATCTATCTCCTTGGGGCGATCTAGCAGTCGGCGATGTGAATCATGACTCAAGTTGTTTGCCTTTAAACCTGAGCTGGCTTATCGCAAGCATCGGCTCCACTTCTGGCGGTCTGTTGAGGCGCAAGCTTAATTGGGCAGCAAAGGTGGCATCTTGAATGTCGGGTATGATATACCCAACAGCATCTGTGAGGCATTTTAAGGCGGCTCTTTGGCTGTATGGCTTCACTAAGAAGAACCAATAAGAATCTCATGTTAAACTGTTGATTCCCGCGATTAATCTTCCATTTTTCTCCAGCTCCGGGTAGCATGAATGCTCCAACATATTTGTCATTGTTAATTTACCTCGAGTACATTAGGAAATCATATTAGACAAATAAAGCGTATTATTTACTAATCCAACCAAATTGCCAGTGGTTGCTTTGCATCTGAAAATCGCTCTTTCTGCCTTCATTAACTATGATTTCCATTCTGTGAATAATATTTCTTTGTGCGATTCCAGAATTCTCGGTAGATTAGTCGCCTGGCCTTGATCGGAATCTTGCCATTCTATAAAATTTGTAAGTGTTTCTTCAGCCTGATCTAAATCGGTCCTTGCCTTTTCTACCTTTTCACTTATGGATGCTACTAACTCGCACAATGGTTTTGCCTATGTAATTTGCTGACATAGGAGCTTAACTTGATTGATCAATGCCTTATTTAATTGAAGCACTTCTGCTTTGAATTCATCTACCTAAGGGAGCTTTTTCATTTGCTCAATTTGAGTGGACAATTGAGCGATTTTCTCATCTTTAGATTTCATCATTCCCTCAGTCGATATTCTTAATTGCTCCAAAGCTGCCGATAGTTCCCTTTGTCTTTGGATTGCACCCTCATCAATCCTTTGTTTCTCCTCTTGTAATTGCTTGGTCAGCTGATAATTGCTCTGCTACTGCACTAGCAATTCCTGCTCCGCCTGCTCTGCTTTCTGCTGAACTTCCAATAATTGCGCCTGTAGCGAAGAGATGTCTTGATCCTTCGCTTTCAATAAACTGCCTACCTCCGATGCCTTATCAATGGTCGCCGCCAAATATGCTCCAGCGTATTGCGATAGCTTGGTTAAGTCATCGGAGGGATCGAATTCCTCTTTCCACACAACGTTGCCCGTCACTGTTAATTCAGGGAATAGAGAAGGTTGATTAGCCTTTCTCCTTTTCCTCTGTCACTTTACAACAGCTTTATTCTTAGGGCTATAAAATACATCCAAAGGGGGAATCTCTTCAATTTGAAAAATGATTTCACCCGATGGATCTTTAGGAATTATCTTTGTTTATTTTGATTTGGGTAGGTCGCTGGTTTCGCCTGAAACCGGTTTCGATGTCGCTTCCTTTGTGTCGCCTTATTTAGAAACCTCATCATCTCTTGAGCACTCTAGGTTGCCGATGATTGAATTGAATTGCTGCCATTGCTGGAGAAAATTCGGATGAACTAGTGTATCATCATTAATTTTAGAGTTGCTCTCTTCTTGGGCTTTCACCTGGGTTTCTTCCTGTCTCTGATTATGCACTTCCTCCTGCTACTTTGATGTAGTAGGAGGTGGCGTATTACTTCGCTGCTCAGGCTCGCTTGATTTTGTCGTCGTTGGAATAGTCGCTAACAAGTCTAGAGGCAGAGTTTGCAACCTCTGTTCTCTAATTCTGTTGAATTTGGGTAGCCCTTCATCGTTGTATACATTTTTGTCAAGTGACTTAACTTGATACAGCGATTCAGCCGATGCAAACAAATCCTCGAATCTGTCTTCTTTGTGCTTGACCTTGGCCAATTTGGCCTGGTCGAGCGCATTGTAAGCGATTTTCCTTGGATCATACTGCCTACTTGGCAGAGTAGCCAGAGTCAGCGAATTTATCTTCCCAGCTTCCTTCTCTGCATGTTTGATATCATGCAGGGTATAAATTCCAATTCGTAGGGGAAAGGAGGGCCAGACATGCTTTTTCGCTTTTTTTAGGGTCTAAGTAACCCCATCGGCACTGATTTGATAAGCTACTTCCCTGGAAAGTAACTTATCATGGATGTAGAGTGGGAGCACATGGGGCCTGGCCTGACTGCCAAAAACTATAATGTAGGTGAATTTCTCCTCTCCAAACCAACTTGCTACTGCGGTCAAATCTACCCCTTCTTGTTCAAAAATCTTCGAGGCAGGCTTATAAAAAATGGAGTAATAAATTGGCAACATGAAACCGTTGTAGATTTGATAAAGGTGGTGTTTGTAGTTGGTCTTCCACAACTTTTGATGATATATGTGGATGGGTGTGGGGTCTCGCGACGTCCACCTCCATCTGAGCCCAGGAAACTCAGAATTAAAACATAAGACATCCAACACATAGGCACTGTAATAAAATGGAGGAATGAACCTCTCTGTGACGCGAGAGTTAAATCTGAAATTAAGAATGGCCTTGGCTAATTTGTCGGATAATATATCTGCCCAATCCATAATCTCGCCACTACATGCCGCCTCCATTAAGGGGACCATTTCTATGGTAAAATTGGCAGAGTCATGTAATCCCCATAGTCTACATAACATAATTCCAGCATAGCAGTAAGGAGAACATAGAGAGTCGACTGAGTACTTACCCGAGGATTCATGCTTGTGCTTTGTTGGATTTTGTCTCGAGCCTTGAATTGGTTGGGACTCGGTCTTGTTCTCTGCTCGGAACCTCTCCAGAAATGTCGCGTTATACTTTTTCTCTTCTGCCAGTAGGTGATACATTTGCCTTAGGTCTGCGGCTCGAAAAGAACAGAAAATCCTCCCATCTACAGTGCTAAACATTCTATCGGTAATTGGGATCTCTTGAATTGCCCACCTTACCACATCCGTATATGGGAGAATTTGCTCCCAGGCTGCTATCCTGTGAAGAAAGGAATTGGCCAAGTCTTTTAGATTGGCCTCAGATTTGCTGGTACTATCGCATGAGACTTGTATCCCGGTCACCTTGGGCTCTTCGGCTTCAATCAAATTATATGTTCCTTGCCAAGTGGCCCTGGTAAGTCCCAGGCACGTCATATCTGATATAAGCCCTTTCTTTTTACTGCCTGAATCAACAACAGATTGCCCTGCAGCTAGCGAAGCAGTAGGCATTGTAGTCTTTTTGGACTTCTTTCCCATTCCACTCAAATCTGTCTCTGTGGAAGAATCCTGCACAGAGAAAAAGATAGGCGTAATACAAGAAACAATAACATGAATTGAATAGACTGAGGTATATATATCTTGATGCATTCATGGTGATCAATTGACTTAAGATGGCTTTCGGATCAATTATGTGAATAGATCGCAAGCTTGTTGTTTTCATTAAATGGCCGTTAAGGCCTATCAATCTCATTAATTCCAGTCGCTTCGGTTAATGGCCGAATGATTTATTTGAAGCATGCCTTGGGTGATTTGGCGGTTGAACGCGGATGAGCGGCTTTTCAAAAGATATTGCCTTAATTACGAATAAATCGTATTAAACTACCTTTCTGATTTTTACTTTGAAAACTGTGCTTTTTACCCTTTTCGCAATCGGGCGTTGGGAAAATCCTAAATCATTGCTTTGGTTCCATTTGGAATCCCCGATCGCTGATAGCGATATTGCATCACATCGGGAGTAGCGAGTGGGGAAGCTTAGAATATGGGCATGGTGAGTTACCGATCATCGATAGCGATATCGAATCGCATCAGGGCGAGAGGAAGCTTATTTGCGTTCAAGCATTATCGCCGATTGCCGATTGCTGATTGCCGATTTCACATTGCATCGGAGCAAGGGGTTGTTTAATTGTGTTACTTTATGCTTTGCCGATATCTGATAGCGATTTCGCGTCGGCAGAAATCAAGATGTCCCTAAGTTGTGTTCTCTTTGTCATTGCGATATGCGATCTTGCGATCGCTTTATCGCAATGATAAAGATAAATCATTTTACGTTGAGGTTTTTTATTGATTTTATTGAAAAGGCCTTTTAGTAATGTTTTCTTTTATTTCTTCGGGCCTTTTGGAAATATAACTTTAAATTGATACCAATTTAAAAACAAAAATTAAAAAAGGGACCCATTTCATATTATGGTTTAACTGTGGCTGAATTACTGAGGCATTCCCGTAGACTTCGGGGCCAATCCCCTGAGTTTGTTAACGTGGCTGAGTTATTGAGGACTTCCCATAGACTTCGGGGTCAACCTCCTGAAGACATACCAAGTCAGCTTGAAGGCTTGAGAGTCCTCATATCTCCAAGTAGTGGTAGAAGTGGGTCACCTGAAGAAGGAGAACCTTCTTTGGTAGAATATTCTAATTCTCAACCGTTAGTAATTTCAGAAGTTACTGGTAGTATTGCATCTACTACTGATATAGGTGAAGAACTTCAAGTATCTGAACCCAAATCTGAAGTTTCTCCTACTCCTATATCAAAGTTTGTTTCTCCGACTCCTAGTGGTCCTATTTCTCCTAGGGTAGAAACCATAATTACCCAAGATCTTCTTGCTGGACTCATAGCAATCAAAGAGCTTGCTATTTCGGATATCGAAGAAAGTTTTCCTTTTCCGGACAATCGACCTATCTTAGAGCTTAGGGAGCGTGAATTGATTTTTTATAGTCTGCCTAGGAGCATTGCTTGTACCGTTCACTGACCAATCTTTTGGAAAATCCCGGACTTAGTTTTACACCACCTCGCATTTTTTATCACCCTTCACCTAGAGATCATTATCCTGCATTGGATATGTCTAGTCCGTCATCCATGTATTCTCAATCTCCAGAAGCCTATTTGTATGGCGGTCCTTCTATTCCCGCTGGGTATCAGTCCATCTCTGGTACTTTTTCGGGAGCATCTCCTTGTCCTATCGAACAAAATTTGTTAACTGGAAGTAGTGGTACTAAACCATTGAGTTCAGAGGAAATTCTAATGATGTCAGGTCAACCTCAAGGTGGCTAGTTACCGCCAGGGGGGAAACCTCAAGGTACTCAGTATGTGCCTAGGGGGCAACCTCAGGGTACCCAATATATGCCTGGGGGGCAACCTCAAGGTACTCAGTTTGCGCCCAGGGGACAACCTCAAGGACAGTACATACCTACGGGATAGTACGTTCCTCAAGGTCAACCCGAGACTCAATATGTACCCCAAGGTCAACCTCAGTATCAAAATGTACCCCAAGGCCAACCTCAGTATCAATATGCACCCCAAAATCAATCTCAATATCAGTATGTACCTCAAGGTCAACCCCAGTATCAGTACATGCCTCAGGGTTATCAACCCCAAGGTCAGTACC
>APFE031383479.1:0-13257 GCA_000404065.3 Pinus taeda
GTGTTCTATCCACAATGTTGTTGCCTCTGTATCTGTATCTTTGTTGGGAGAGGGTCATGTATTCGATCCACAGTGTTGTTGCCTCTCTATCTTTGTTGAGAAAGCATACTGAATATATGAAGATCGTGTGTTCCATCCACGTTCCTCTGTATCTTTGTTTGGAGAACGTCAGACTGAATATATATGAAGGTCGTTTCTTCGATCCACGCTCAACGCAACTAGCACTTCATAACTCTACTCCAAATCACGTTGGAGGTAAGGAGGCCATTTGTGTCAATTCAATTCAAATTAACTTAACATTATTGACGCATGCCTCTTCTTCTTCGATCTTTGTTTTACCTTTTCTTGGATCTTTGTTATCTTTGTTTCAAATTCTTGGTGATAAAAATGTTCTGCAACTATGGACATAGTTGATGGAAATTTTTGTTTGCACATTTGAAGCCATGTTTTTTCTGCAACCATAGATAGGGTTTATTGATAATTTTGTTTGCAAAATCCTTGTTTTAAAGTGTTGTTTATAAAAAATTCTGCAACTATGGATATAGTTTAGTGATAATTTTGTTTGCACATTCAAAACCATGGCTCTTTTTCGAGCTTTGTTTTAAAGTAAGGTTCATAATTCTTTTTTGCAACTATGGATATTGTTCATGGAAAATTTTGTTTGCACATTTGAAATCATGGCTCTTTTTCGAACAATCATGATTTTAAGGTAAGGTTCATAATTTTTTTCTTGCAGCTATGGATATCTTTTGTGAATAATTCTATTTGCATATTTGAAACCATGCAACTATGCCTCTTTTTCGAACCTTGTTTTAAAGTATGGTTTATAGTTTTTCTCTGCAACTATGGATATCATTTGCGAATAATTCTATTTGTAAATTTGAAACCATGTATCTTATTTCAGCCTTGTTTTAAGGAAGGGTGTATACATAGTGTTTATAGATAATTTTGTTTTCACATTTGAAATGTTCAACACTTGTTTACAATTCTTTTTCTGCATCTATGAAAAATACTTATGGATGCTTTTCGTGTTCTGTTATACTTCTGTTCACACAATGCAAACTCTGAGCACTTTGAAATCAAGATTAATCCTCAATTATTATATAGGCTATTAATATATTGGCCGTGGACTCAATTTTTCGATTATGGTTACGAAGACATCAATCATAGATCCAAAAACCGAGATTACGATCTTGACTTCATATAAATTCATGCAAACATTCTTCTTTGGGGTTTGTCCAAGGAAGGATTGGAAGTGGAGGGGAGTAGGGGCACGAGGTGGAGTTGGTGGAGGTGGAGGTGGATTTGGAGGAGGTGGTGGGATGTGTAGGTGGTGCTGGAGGAGGTGGAGGTGGAGGTGGTGGTGGAGGATTTTGTGGGGGATGTGTATGTGGTGGAGGAGGAGAAGGAGGCGAAGGTGGTGGAGATGGAGGTGGTGGAGGAGGAGAAGGTGGTGGAGATTGAGGTGGTTGAGGAGGTGGAGGTGAAGGAAAGGAGGAGGAGGTAGATGTATGCAAGTTAATTTAAAATTCATCTTTTAAATTCAAATACTAAATTGTCACTCTCTTCTCCATTGTTGGAAATGAAAGCTACAATCTCATGAATCCTGAACATATCTCTTGACACACATAATATCCTACCGTTAAATGATATGTAATACATTTAGGAAGATTTCCTCTATGCACAAATATATTCATTCAAGTACATGAAATTTCTTTAACGTTTAGATATGATATCTTGTCCAAGAATTTGAAGCATTTTCGAAAGAAATGATATATACTAGGAAATTACCATTGGTTACTTGTAGAAAGGAAAACACGAAATCACATGAAGATAAGGAACATAGGAATAGAAGAGAAACGATGTAGCAAAGAACCAACAAAGTGTTACTTAGACTGCTAACTCGACTGGAGATTTGATCAACTTTATAATATCAATTCTAGAATTATTTGGGATGGTAAACTATGTTGACTAGCCCCTGAAACATCTCCCCTACCCTTAATTCCTTCTTTGTGACAATGAAGGGAAGATTTGGAGTCTTACAAAATTTTTACAAAATTTGATACCATAAATTAAAAAATGTAAACGCTTATAAGGAAATACAAGTTTGTCCATAAGGGTGGTTGGCTAAATAGCAGATCTAGTTTCATGGGAAATGAGAACTTCTTGAATTACATCTGCAATATTTAAAATGTGAATTCCTCTTATTTTCCATTCCCTAGGTGACCTATTGGAACATTCAACTTCAATTCCCTGAGTGTAATGTTGTTGTTCAGAAGAGAGACCACATCTTAAAAGCTTGGCTGAAAGAAATAAAATTTATGTTGTTAAAAAGATGACCAAGATTATTGTGCTATTGTAGGGGTTGGTGTTGAAGTCATATCAATTTTTTTTGATAAGTAGTTGATGCAAGCACTTGAAGTTCTTGACCAAATATAGACCATTTTCATACAAATATACTTCATGGCCATCAAATTATTTTAAATATTTCAAATATTGTACCATGTCTGCTAGTGATATGTACCATCAGAATTGTTGATCAACTAGTAATTAATGTCCTAATTATTGCATTTTATTAACAATTCCATGAAAATAATCAATAACACTCTCATATTTTACTTTTACTATCTTCCCTTCTCTAAACCAATGTCTATCCTCCTGCTGTAGTTGGGATTAAGATTTTTATCCTATAAAACCTAATTCTCATGGGTAGACTTTTCTCGAGGTTGAGTTACTTGTTGGGAGAACAATTCTCAAATTAGAAATTATTGAGTTTATATCCGATTGCATGTGGATGATAAATATATTGGGAAAATATTAAAAATATTTGGCTTTGTGGTATCATGTTTTTTCGAACTCTTGTTTTTCTTGGGAAAATTATTTGTGAACCTTTTTAATTATAGTGGATATATTTTCATTCCCTTGAACTATCAGTTTATCTTGAAATTTATTTACATGAGCAATTATTTGCTCACTCTAGTCGACCAATTGTTGTACAAACTATTGGATTGGATTACAATAAGTGGATCATTAATTATGCTTGGATTTTTTATATTAAGATATTCTATTTCATGCTTCTAACATTCTAACTAAATGTCTGTTTGTTATTGTTGTCTCTACTAAATATTTGTACAGTCCAACATCCAATTTTGTAAGTAACGTTATTCAATGCATCTTTGAGAATCGAATTATTTTATAAGTATTTTTAATCATTATATATTTATAATTAGATAGAAATCCATGTTTTATGATAGTATAATTTTCAATATTTGTGTTTTTATTTTATGTAATGTATTGTATTGTTTGTTTGTGTTTGTATGACTATATATTATTGAACACAAAAAACAATTAGACTAACTATTAATATCTAATGCAAGAATTACACTTCGACTGAATTGAATTCTTGCATAAGTTATATATGTTAAATTTAATAAAAGTTCACTTATTTTAGTAAATGACCATGACATCATTAATGACACTGTATTCTTTTTGGTAACCACAACTATAAAATGTGTGTATTTTAAAATCACAATTATTTATAATTAATATAACGTTATAATTAATTACAATTTTATGTTTTATAATAGAATTTCAAATGTTTGTGATTATAGTTTATTTTGTGTAAATGTTTGTGTTTGTGCATATATAATGGTTTTACCAAAACATAAAAATCATATATAGCAATTACACTTTGAATGAGTTGAATTTGGGCATTAAATTATTTTATGTGCAAATTGATATTCAATTTAATAACATTCCATTTATTTATGCAAATGATCGTAACGTCTATTAATTAGCACATATTTCAATAATAAAAAATAACTAAAATATGAAAAATGACTACGATGATAAATTTTTTGCAAGCATAATTACTCAATATATTTAAAAAATATACAATAGAACACTTACCAGAATTTGCAAGAAATTTATACTTTATAAATTAATTAGCTCGAAATTGATGGTTTGTAGTGATAGCATTTTAAAATGTGTTTTTTAATTTTATTATGGGTTTATTTTTTGTGTTCTTTCTTACCTTTTTGTGTAATGATTTTACACAGACATAATATCCAACTAAAGATAGGAAGTATTTGAATCTTGTATTTTAACTCACTTATCTTCATTCAATTTGTTTAGGAATATTTTAGTCAAAATATATTTCAAAAATACAAATGTGGACTTGAATTTTTATCCTTTGATTTATATTTGTGTTTAATTTAATGAATTATTTTTCAAAGAAAACATATAATTCATTTAAAAATATACAACTCTCTTTTTCAAACATTCTAAAGATGTATTTTCAAGGTTCTTATGTTGCCTCTAATTACAAAAGTGAATTGTAATAAGCCTTGGTAAATTTTATTAGGACACTTTTAATTGATATGCCCCTAACAAGTCAAACTGGGTCCAATGATGTGTCATAGATGTGGCATATGACAGTGTAAATATTTATTTTTAGTAATAGAAAAGAAAATTTGGTTTTTCGTGTTCTTATTCTTGAAACTTTATTAACATGTCATATTAGACTTCTATTCACGAGGAATGAGTTAAGCCCAAGAAGAGACAAGATAAAAAAGTAAAAAAGAAAGGTTCTCCTCTTTTCTAGAGTTGAATTGTCGGTTTTGCAAAGGACCAAGAAAACACATGACTCGAAATAAAAATGTCATGAGTGGAACTCACTTAAAAGGATTTTTGGAGATAAAACGTGTTGGATAAAATATAAAGGGATATTGCAAAAGAATGACTTTATCATACCCAAAAAGTAGCAAGATGCTCTTAAGGGTCAAGGAAATGTAAAGGGGAAAAGGACTACTATTTGTTCTCCTGGGAACCAGGAGTTAGATATTTGGGGGAACTACTTAGAAACATAGTTCTTTATTGGGAGGAATGCCATAGCCTTTAATTTGTTTCTAAAAAGGAAATCTTATACAAGTATATTCTAGTCTAGCTGGGTTGTTCAACAAAAAAATACACTTGAATGTGTGCAAAGATGCAAAACGATATTATATAATAAATTAAAGAATCTTGTTTGGATGGATAAATATATAAACACACATAGTAATCCTTATTCACCTGTAAAAATATAGTTTGTTGTAAGCTACTATAGAAAATAACTATTGAAGGTAAGATAATTAAATTTATACATAGTTTAACTCGTAGAAAAATAAATGTATACCTAGTTTAGCTTGCCATAGGCTAGAGAATTGGAATGATACCAATTGGCCATGGAAAAGGAAGTCTTGGGTAAATTAATACTAGGGCCTAAAGGACAACCTTTGCAAACTCCCATGACAAGGGTTCAACACAACTCTTGCCTAATTTGTGTATTCTCTTCTTCAAATAAAATGATAGTAATAGTAAATTAGATACAATCATTATGTAGAAACAAAATATATAGAGTTGACATGAATATCTAATGTGTACTCATAGAATATTAATAGAACAAATATTATATTATTGTAAACTTTTGATGGAATGACTTCATTACATGTAGTAACAAGTAAATAAATTGTATGAATTGTTCTTAGGAATAAAAAGAAAGACTCGCATTGTACTATTTTATCATAATTAAATATTGTCATTAACAAAGAGAGGGTAAATCCCTTGAATTGGAATCGATATACATGGCTTGTTTTGACTATGGGGACTTTTGGGAAAATCCCTAGCTACATAAGGGTTTTCTTTACACTCGAACAACATCAAATTTCCTTGCAGCCAACATCAAGTGAAAATCACAACTGACATAGAAACCTGTAAAGCTGAAGTGTTGGATAAGTACTTTAAGGCCAAAGCATAGGGAAAAAGACTTGGATGAATTTTAACCCCAAATCAATGTCTCAAGATAACCCAAGTTGGTCGTACAATAACCTACACACACAAGAAAGGAATGCCTTATTTTGGATAGGAAACACTTTAAATTAATTACAAAGAATGTTACAGAGGGTTTTGAGATATGTAGAGTCTAACCTTAGTAAGATAGATAACATCCTTCAATCTGATTCTCTCTTGTAAAGGGAATAACATTAGTATTGTACAAATATTCTTGTACAGAGAAAAAATATACCGAGATGAGAATCAAGTTATGGTTTAATCATAGAATGGAAAATATGGAAATATGTTACAATATTGGAAGGAAATCCGAACATAACCAACCTATGATACATCACAACCACAAAGTTAGAAGACAAAACTTACAATAATATACCCAATATGCAAGAATGGATTTAGTATAACAAAGATAAGTGAATGTAGAGGAATTAAAGACCTTGTGATGGCTTACCCAAGGATTACATCCGTACCACATTTTGCAAGGAGTCTTTTTCTAAGAGTGTGAGATGGACATTTGTTTTTCACATACATTGTACATAGAATTGAATAATCGCAAAACATCAATTTTATGTTTTTTAAAAACCTAATTTAACGAACTGTATTCAATTTATTAATGTTTTGGAGCTTCTCCTTCTTGGAGCTAGGGAGCTCTAATCTTAAGTCCCTATGTATTTTATAACATTTTATAAAGTTTTTTGTCAGAATAATTTTGGCAAAATCACATAAAAAATCCTTTGTCGACGCGTTTTGAACCAACCAGTGTGGTTCATCGTCAGGACGAGTTGATGATCCAATCTGAGCAATGAGTTAAATAGAGACAACAGGCCATTCCAATAGCTAAATTTCCCAAGTAATGGTAACTTTTATTTAAGTGTTTATTAAAACAATTACTAAGGTGTTATAAACCCAAAACCATAAACACTAAACCCGAAACCAAAAACCCTAAATTGAAAATCTTAAAACTTAAAACCTAAGAATTTTATAGTGTTATAAACCCTAAACCTTAAACCCTAATCCCTAATGCCTAAATGGAAAATGCTTAACCCTAAACCCTAGACCCTAAACTACAAACCCAAAATCCTAAACCCTAAATTCTAAACCCTAAACCCTATAGCCTAAACCCTAATCATTTTATAACATTTTAAAAAGTGTTTTGTAACTTTTCTTTAAGTGTTATTAAAAGAATTTATTAAACTGTCAAAAACCTTAAAACCTAAACCTCAAACCCTAAACCCTAAACCACAAAACCCTTAACCCTAAACCATTAGAATTTTATAAACCTTAAACACTCTACCATAAATCCTAAACCCTATACCCTAAAACCCAAACCCTAAACCCTAAACCCCAAACCATAAACCATAAACCATAAATGCTAAGCATTTTATAACATTTTAAAAAATGTTTTGTGAATTTTATTTAAGTGTTTTTTAAGAGCTTTTACAAAAGTGTTATAAACGCTAAATTCAAAACCGTAAACCATAAACCCCATACAATAAACCTCAAACCCTTAACTCTAATCCATAAACACTAAGCATTTCATAACACTTCAAAAAGAAGTTCGTAAATTTTATTTAAGTGTTTATTAAAAACATTTACTCAAGTGTTATAAACCCTAAACCCTAAACCCTAAATCCTAAGCATTTTATAACATTTTAAAAATTGTTTGTAACTTTTATTTAAGTATTTATTAAAAGCATTAACAAAAGTCTTATAAACCCTAAACCCTAAACATAAAACCTAAAATCAAAACTCTAAACCCTAAATCGTACGCATTTCATAACATTTGAAAAGTCGTTTGGTAATTTTTATTTAAGTGTTTATTAAAAGCATTTACTAAAGTGTTGTAAAACCTAAACCGTGAACCTAAAACCTAAAATCAAAACCCAAAACCCTAAATCCTAAGCATTTTATAATAGTTTAAAAAGTGTTTTGTAACTTTTATTTTAGTGTTTATTAAAATCATTTACTAAAGTGTTACAAAACTTAAAACCTAAACCTTAAACCCTAAACCCTAAACCAAAAAACCCTAAACCCTAAACCCTAATCACTTTATAAACCTTAAACACTCTACCATAAACCCTAAACCGTAAACCCCAAACCCTACACCCTACACCGCAAAGCACAAACCCTAAACCCTAAACCCCAAACCATAAACCATAAACCATAAATGTTAAGCATTTTATAGCATTTTAAAAAGTTTTTGTAAATTTTATTTAAGTGTTTATTAAAAGCTCTTACGAAAGTGTTATAAACCCTAAATTCAAAATCCTAAACCCTATACCCCAAACAATAAACCTCACACCCTTAACTCTAAACTGTAAACACTAAGCATTTTATAACATTTTAAAAAGTAGTTTGTAACTTTTATTTAAGTGTGTATTAAAAGCATTTACTCAAGTCTTACAAACCCTAAACCCTAAATCCTAAGCGTTTTATAACATTTTAAAAATCATTTTGTAACTTTTATTTAAGTGTTTATTAAAAGAATTTACTAAAATGTTATAAACCCTAAACCCTAAACCTAAAACCTAAAATCAAAACCCAAAACCCTAACCCTAAGCATTTTATAACAGTTTAAAAAGAATTTTGGAACTTTTATTTAAGTCTTTATTAGAAGCATTTACAACAATCTTATAAACCCTAAACTCTAAATCCCAAAGGCCAAACTGTAAACACTAAACCCTATCATTTTTTATCATTTTAAAAATAATTTTGTAACTTTTGTTTAAGCCTTTACTACAACCATTAGTAACTAAACCATAAACCATAAATTTTAAACCACCATAAACCTTAAACCCCAAACCCTAAACACTAAAACCTAAACCCTAATCATTTTATAAAATTTTAACAAGTGTTTTGTAACTTTTGTTTAAACATTTATTAAGAGCATTTAGTAAAGTGTTATAATCGCTCAACCCTAAGCTCTAAACCCTAAAACCTATACTTAAAACCCTAAACCCTAAAACCCAAACCCTAAACCCTCAACATTTTATAGCATTTTAAAAATGGTTTTGTAACTTTTATTTAAGTTTTTATTAAAAATTTTACTTAAGTGTTATAAACCATATACCCCAAACCTTAAACCATAAACTTTGAACCCTAAAACCTATAGCTGAAACCCTATACCCTAATCATTTTATAATATTTTAAAAATTGTTTTGTAACTTTTATTTAAGTGTTCATTAAAAGGATTTAATAAAGTGTTATAAACCTTAAAACTAAACCTTAAAACCTAAAACTTAAACCCTAAACCCTAAACCACAAAAGCCTAAACCGTAAATGCTAAGCATTTTATAAACCTTAAAACCCTAACATAAACCCTAAAACCTAAACCCCAAACCCTAAAGCCTACACCCTAAAACCCAAACCCTAAACCCTAAACCCAAAAGCATAAACCATAAACCATAAATGCTAAGCATTTTATAACACTTTAAAAAGTGGTTTGTAAATTTTATTTAAGAGTTTATTAAAAGCTTTTATGAAAGTGTTATAAACCCTAAATTCAAAACCCTAAACCTTAAAACCCGAACAATAAACCTCATGCCCTTAACTCTAAACCATAAAGACTAAACATTTTATAACATTTCAAAAAGTAGTCAATAACTTTTATTTAAGTGTTTATTAAAGAATTGACTCAAGTGTTATAAACCCTAAACCCTAACCCCTAAATCCTAAGAATTTTATAACATTTTAAAAACCATTTGTAACTTTTATTTAAGTGTTTATTAAAAGAATTTACATAAGTGTTATAAACCCTAGACCGTAAACCCTAAACCCAAAACCTCATATCAAAACCCTAAACCCTAAATCATAACCATTTTATAATGGTTTAAAAATAATTTTGGAACTTTTATTTAAGCCTTTATTAAAAGAATTTACCAAGGTCTTATAAACCCTAAAATCTAATCCCCAGAAGGCCAAATCGTAAACACTAAACCCTAGCATTTTATATCATTTTGAAAATACTTTTGTAACTTTTATTTAAGCCTTGATTAAAACCATTTACTAAAGTCTTAACAATCATTTTGTAACTTTTATTTAAGTGTTTATTAAAAGAATTTATTATAGTGTTGCAAGCCCTAAACCCTAAACCTAAAACCTAAAATCAAAACCCAAAACCCTAAAATAAAAAGTGTTTTGTAACTTTTATTTAAGTGTTTATTAAAAGCATTTACTAAATTGTTATAAACCTTAAAACCTAAATCTTAAACCCTAAACCCTAAACCACAAAAGCCTAAACCGTAAATGCTAAGCATTTTATAAACCTTAAGCACTCTAACATAAACCCTAAACCCTAAACCCCAAACCATAAACCATAAACCATAAATGTTAAGCATTTTATAGCATCTTAAAAATCGTTTTGTAAATTTCATTTAAGTGTTTATTAAAAGATTTTACGAAAGTGTTATAAACCCTAAATTCAAAACCCTAAACCCTAAACCCCAAACAATAAACCTCAAATCCTTAACTCTAAACCATAAACTCTAAGCATTTTATAACATTTTAAAAAGGAGTCATTAACTTTTATTTAAGTGTCCATTAAAATAATTTACTCGAGTGTCATAAACCTTAAACCTTTAACCCTAAATCCTAAGCATTTTATAGCATTTTAAAAATTGTTTTGTAACTTTTATTTAAGTGTTTACTAAAATAATTTACTAAAATGTTATCAACGCTAAACCCTAAACCTAAAACCTAAAATAAAAACCTAAAAACCTCAACCCTAAGCATTTCATAACAGTTTAAAAAGAATTTTGGAACTTTTATTTAAGCCTTTATTAAAACCATTTACCAAGGTCTTATAAACCATAAACTCTAAATCGCAAAGGCCAAACCATAAACACTAAACCCTAGCATTTTATATCATTGAAAACGAATTTTGTAACTTTTATTTAAGCCTTGATTAAAACCATTTACTAAAGTCTTAAAAACCATAAACCCTAAATGTTAAACCATGCTAAACCCTAAACCACAAACCCTAAATGCTAAACCCTAAACCCTAATCATTTTATAACATTTTAAAAAATATTCTGTAACTTTTATTACAATGTTTATAAAAATAATTCAGTGAAGCGTTATAAATCCTAAACACTAAACCCTAAACTCTAAACTCCAAACCTGAAACGTTAAACCCTAAACCTTAAATCATAAACCATAAGCATTTTATACCATTTCAAAAAGTGTTTTGTAACTTTTATTTAAGTGTTTATTAGAATCATTTACAAAACCCATATAGACCCTAAACCTTAAACCCTAAAACCCAAACCCTAAACCCTAAAACCTAAACAAAAATCCCTAAACCCTAAACCCTAAGTATTTTATAACCTTTCGAAAAGTGTTTTGTAACTTTTATTTAACTTTTTATTATAATAATTTACTAAATTGTTATAAACCCTAAAACCGAAGCCCTCAACCGTAAACCCCAAACCATAAACCCTATACCCTAAACCCTAATCATTTTATAACATTTTAAAGATCATTTTGTAGCTTTATTTAAGTGTTTGTAAAAATCATATACTAAATTGTTATAAAACTGAAACCCTAATCCCCAAACACTACACTTGAAACCCTAAAACCTAAACCCTAATCATTTCATAAAACCATAAGCACTAAAACCTAAACTTTAAACTCGAAACCCTAAATCCCAAACCGTAAACCCCAAATGGTAAACCCTAAACACTAAGAATTTTATAAATTTTAGAAAGAGTTATGTAACTTTTATTTAAGTTTTTATTAAAATAATTTACTAGAGTGTTATAAAACCTAAACCCTAAACCCCAGACCCCAAACCCTATATCTTAATGCTTAAAGCCTAAACGATAAACCCTAAAATCATTTACTAATGTCTTATAAACCCTAAACCCTAAAACCTAAAGCTTGAGAGCATTTACTAGGGTCTTATAAACTGTAAACCCTAAACTCTGAAAGCTAAACCCCAAGCCCCAAAACCAAAACCCTAAATCCTAAGGATTTTATAACATTTTAAAAAGTGTTTTGTAACATTTATTTAAGCGTTTACTAAAACCATTTACTAAAGTGTTATAAACTCTAAACCCCTATTCCCTAAACCCTTAACCTTAAACCCCAAGCCCTAAAAAACCATAAACCATAAAAACCCTAAAAAAACCATAAATCATAAAAAAACCTAAACACTAAAAAACCCTAAAACCTAAAAAACCATAAAGCCTAAAAATCCAAAAAAAAACCTTAAACCCCAAAAATAGTTTTTTGTTTTACTTTTTTATAAGCGTTTATTAAAGGAATTTATTAAAGCATTATAAACCATAAACCCTAAAACCTAATACCCACACCCACAACCTAAAATTTAAACCCTAAACCATAAGGACTTTATAAGATTTTAAGCCCCAAATTCTAAGCCCTAAGTATTTGATAGCATTTAACAAGAGTTTGTAACTTTTTCTTAAGTGTTTATTTAAAGAACTTACTAAATCGTTATAAACCCTAAAACCTAAGCATTTTATTACAATGAGCGAGGCGTTTTGTAACATTTTAAAACCTTAAACCATAAACATTTTATAACATTTTAATAAATGTTTTGTAACTTTTTTTAATTGTTTATTAAACCATAAACCCTAAAACCTACACCCTAAGAATTTTATAAATTATACAAGAGTTTTGTAACTTTTTTAAAATGTTTATTAAAAGAATTTACTAAAGTGTCCCACAAACCTAAACCCTAAGAATTTTATAGCTTTTTAGCAAGTGTTTTGTACATTTTTTCTAAGTGTTTATTAAAATGATTTACTAAATTTTTATAAACCCTAAACCCTAAACTATAAACCCTAAGCATTTTATAACATTTTAGAGCCTAAACCCTCAATATTTTATAAGATTTTAAAAATTGTTTTGGAACCTCTTTTTAAGTGTTTATTAAAATAATTTATTGAAGTGTTATAAGACCTAAGACCTAAACCCTAAACCCTAAACCCTAAACACTAAACACTAAGAATTTTATAACATTTAAAAAATTGTTTTGTAACATTTTTAAGTGTTTATAAAAATAATTTACTAAAGTCTTCTGAACCCTAAACCCAAAACTCTAAATCCCAAATCGTAAGCATTTTATAACACTTTAAACCAAAAACCTTAAATCCTGAAGCCTAAACTCTAAACCCTAAGTATTTTATAACATTTTAACAAGTGTTTTGTTTCTTTTTTTTGAGTGTTTATTAAAATAATTTACTAAAGTGTTATAAACCCTAAACCCTAAACCATGAGCATTTTATAGAATTTTAAATCCTAAAACCTAAAGCCTTGGCATTTTATAACATTTTAACAAGCATTCTGTAACTTTTTTTTTATGTTCTTATTAAAAGAATTTATCAATGTTTTATAAATCCCAAACCCTAAGAAATAAACCCTATCCCTAAACACTAAGAGTTTTATAAATTTTTAAAATACATTTTTGTA